>CAUYPK010125234.1:0-35651 GCA_963574355.1 Loris lydekkerianus | reverse complement strand
GGAGATGAGTTGAGAGGGAAAGAGAAAGTGAGAGAGAGAGACACACACATACACAAAATTTGTGAGGGGGTAGTGGGAGTAGAGGGAAGGGGAGAGGAGAGAGGAGAGGAGAGAAACAAAATTAGAGAGAAAGGGAGAGGGGGAGAGGGGGGAGAGAGAGGGAGAGGAGAGGGGAGGGGAGGAGAGGAGAGGAGAGAAGGGAGAGGGAGAGGAAGGAGAGGAGAGGAGAGGAGAGGAGAGGAGAGGAGAGGAGAGGAGAGGAGAGGAGGGAAGGGGAGAGGGAGAGAGAGAGAGAAAAGAGAGAGAAGGGAGAAAAGAAAGGGAAAGGAGGGAGGGAGGGAGGGAGGGAGAGAAAGATTAGCCGTGCGTGGCCATACGTGCCTATAGTTCCAGCTTCTCAGGAGGCCAGGACAGAAGACTCACTTGAGCCCAGGAGTCAGAGGTTGCAGTGTGCTATGGTGATGCCTCTGCACTCCACACTGGGAAACAGAGTGAGAATTTGTCTCTAAAAACCAAAAGGCTACAAAGTGAATACACAAAAGTCAACCACTTTCCTATATACCAGCAATGCCTAAATGGAATCTGAAATCAGAAACATAGTATCATTTAGGGGAGGGGAGGGGAGGGGAGATCTAGTCACAGACCTACCACACTCCACACAACTTAACTCAGGATAAATCATAGACGTAAATGTAAAATGCAAAGTTATAAAACTTTTAGAAAATCTAGGTGACTTTGCGTATGGCAATAACTTTGTCAATACTGTAAGTCATCAAAGGCGCAATCCATGAAACAAATAATTAATAAGCTGGATTCATTAAAATTCAATACTCTGCTCTACAAAAGATATCGTCAAGAGAAGGCGAAGACAAATAGCAGGCTGGCAGAAACTATTTTCGAAAGATGTGTCACATCGAGAACCCTTATCCAAAATACAAACGAACTCTCAAAGCTACAGTAAGGAAGCAAACAACCCAATTAAAAATCTGCCTAAAGACCTTTAACAGGTACCTGAGCAAAGAAGATATTCAGATGAAAAATAAGTATAGTAAGGTGTTCAGTATTATATATTATCAAATTAAAATTTGCAAATTAAAATAAGACACCACTAGAATGGTCTCAGTAAACACACGGACACCATCAAGTGCTGGGGAAGATCTGGAACAAGAGAAACTCTCATTTATTTCCGACGGAAGAGCGTAGTGGTACAGCTACTTCTGAGACAGTTTGGCAGTTGCTTATAAAACTAAACATTTTCTTACCATATGATTCAGTGATCATACATCTTGCTACGTGCCCAAATGTCTTTAAAACTTATGTCCGCACATAAACTTGCACATGAATGTTTATAGGAGCCCTATGAATAATCGCCATGACTTGGAAGCTCCCAGGATGCTCTTCAGTAGATGAACGAATAAAAAAACCGTTTTGTATTCAGACAATGATGTATTTATTATTCAGCATTTAAAAACAACAAAGAGCTATCGAACCCTAACAAAATAGATAGACCCTTAAAAGCATGTTACTTAAAGAGCCAATATGAAAAAGCTACAATGTGATTCCTGCTATGTGATACTTGTAAAAGGCAAAACTGTGAGACCTTAAAGGGTCAGTGGCCGCCAGGAGTTTGTGACGAGAGGAGATGAATAAATGGAGCACGAAGGATTTTCAGGGCAGTGACGCTGATCGATACGACACTCTATGGTGGATGCACGTCATCCCGCCTTTGTCAAAACCCACAGAAGGTACGAAAGCAAGAGTGAGTCCTCCTGTAAACTGTGGTCACTGAGTGATAATGAGGCATCCATGGAGGTTTATTAATTATGACAAACGGACCCATCTAGGGCAGGATTTTGATAGTGGGGGAACGTATGCACCTATGGAGGCAAAGGGTATATAGGAAATCTCTGCCCTTCTCCTCAATTTTACCGTAAACCTAAACTGATCTTAAAAATGAAGAGTTTTTGTTTGTTGGTTTGGGGTTTGGGGGGGTGTATTTTTGCAGTTTATTGGCCGGGCCTGGGTTTGAACCTGCCACCTCTGGCATATGGGGCCGGCACCCTACTCCTTTGAGCCACAGGCGCCGCCCAAAAATGAAGCCTATGTTTAAAAGTCTCATGCTTTTGAGAACTTTAGATTTAAAAGCAGATTGCTTAGGACTCAGTGTTGGAAAGCCATTGTCCACTGAAAAACGCAGTGAAAAGAAAAACCAACCAATTAATTCCACAGAGGACTGTGCAGTGCTATGCTTTGAAAGCATCCCCTCCAAAACTCAAGTTGAAACTTCATTCTCAGTCCAACAGTGTGGAGAGGTGGGACCTAACAGGAAGTATTAATGGATTCTGAATGGATTAAAGATGCTATAAAAAGAGCTTGCAGGAGCAGGATTGCTGTCTCTGCCATCTGAGGGTACATCTGTCCCTCTGGCCCCACTACCTTACGCCATGTGAGGACGAAGGAAAAAGGCCCTGGCAAGACACCAGATGCCAGTGCCTGGACCCTGGACTTCCCCGTCTCCAGAACTGTGAGAAGTGTCTGGACCCTGGACTTACCCGTCTCCAGACTGTGAAAAGTGCCTGGACCCTGGACTTCCCCGTCTCCAGACTGTGAGAAGTGCCTGGACCCTGGACTTCCCCATCTCCAGACTGTGAGAAGTACGTTTCTGTCTGTATAAATTACCTGGCCTGTGGTATTTTGTTGTACAGTACTAAATGAACCGAGAGAGGCTGTGTTTGTATGGATTTAACAGTATGAAAAGCAGGAAAACTAACATGCACAAATTAGGTAATTCCCACCTCTACAATTCAAACATTATTTTAAATTATCTACCAGCTTTAATAAAAAAAGTAACAGCCAGCCAATGATATTAAGTAATAATTTCTAACATGCTGTTCTTCGTAGACAGTCTGAAATGGCAACAAAAGGAACAAAGAGAGAGTCTAGTCTGACAAAATTCACTTAAATCTACAAGCATAATTAGCCTCCCTGATTTCCAATTCTTGTTTTGATGACTGGATCGGAAATAATAATTATCTGTGTAAATATACATGGAGAAGTGAAATAATGTACATGCCAGCTTTACAAACCTAATTCATGACAAAAGAATTATTTTCCATAAACTTTTCTGAAAATTAAAAGTATTTATATACTTCTGCTTAGCAATCATTGGTCCACTTATTTCTTCTCCTGAATCAATGCCATAAGCGATCTTTTTCCCAGTTTCATTTGGTTCTGACCTAATTTATCATGTTTACCATCTATTAATGCCACTCATTGCCATGCAAATTCCCTGCCACGTTCCCTAAATTTTCCTCTGCATGTGAACAGCATGGTATCTGCAGGGGCCTCATCTTTCCCCGATGCTCAGGGGTTCAGCGAGGGCCTAACCGCCCAGGAATCAAGCTCCTGCCAAGGCTGTGTTCGAATGTGCACCACAGAGGGGCTCAATCCTAATCTTTGGATTCTTCGTGAATCTTTTACCTTCCACCTATGGCTTCTAGGAAATTTGTATTCTTTCTTTTCAAACAGAACGTTTTTCTTTATGAAATCTGTCATGTCTGCCTCACAGTTTTCTTAAAGAATCACAAATCTCGTTCACGAATCCCCAGTAAATCAAATCAACCTCATACAGCATGGCAACAGTCTTGAAAATGAAGATTATTCAGTCCTCTAAGTCATTCTGCACCTACATCGTGGTAAATGATTAAATTGTACTTTGCAGTCTCATATTCTCTTATTTCCAAGTCACCGATAGTGCACTCCCCCTTGTGCAAGTTCCATTCTATTCTTATTTTACTAAAACCTCGCTAACACTTCACTGCTTCAGGTCAGTGAGTTAACAGTTTTCACTAAGAGAAAGGAAGAAACACCATGGGGGTAGACACGTTCTTCACCACCACAGGATGAGTAATCAGGCTGAGCAAACACACACAGACAAATGAAACCATAATACCCCCCACGGACCTGCAAATTCTACAAGCAACATTCATTAATGCCACCTCTCTCCTTTAGTCTGTGTAACTGGCTAGTGATGTTAGCAAGGCAGGCAGTCCTCGTGGAAGGACTTCCACAGTGTAGAAACCGAAAGCCAAGGTAGTAACCGTTCTTTCACATTCTCACCGTAAAATACATCCTAGACAAGGCACAGGCTTCCAGATCCTGCGACAACTACTACAATCCTTCTGAACACACACGATGCAACAAAAGAAGAATGATTTTTAACCATACTCATGTGCATGCTCGTACACAAGTGAAGGTGAAATGTGGGGAAGACATTAATTAGAGCTGCTTGGGAATGATGGAGGAAGGCTCCCGAGAGCTGGGCGCTGTATCTATGACACAGAGCCGTCTGCAGGAGCTGAATCAAACGACAGCCAAAAACACAGACAACAGGCTGAGCGAAGAGAGTGGTGATCAAGTGACTAGATCTAAATATATACTGACAGCTAAACAATAATATAATAACAAAAAGGAAAAAACACACCCATATTCCAGGGGTGGCAGGTTCAAGCCCGGTCCTGCAAAACTGCAAAAAAAAAAAAAAAAAAAAAAAAAGTTGGCAGAGCTTGGTCAATTAGGAAATATCAGTTTATCAGTGAATCAGAGACATCCATTCAGATACGTACTAAAAATGAGTAGAATATGGAAAACAATGTAGATCCAAAATACAAGACAGTAATAATCTGAAAGATAGGTGAACAAAAGTCCTTAAATTATTTAGAAGAAAGCTAAAGACACTTACACACTTCTAGAACTTGTTAAATCAAACAAATGTTCAATTTTTTAACAATGATGTTAAAAAAAATTAAGAGTAACCAATTAACAGAAGAAATTCCAAAGCATTGTAAGGGTTGCAGAAGATTAAAGAAAAATTCAATCAATGAAAACCATGTATTAACAAGAAGAAAAAAAAAAAAAAAGAAAAAGGAAAAAAAAAGAAAAGCAAAAAAAGTATTTAGAATTAGGAAATAGGATTTCCTAAGTAAATTGAAATGTAATTAATCACAATAAATGTAAATAGACTATACTTCCTATTGAAAATTTTCAAAATGTATATACTACTTATGAAATAATAACCTAGAATGATATAAAGTAAAAGGACAGAACTATGCATACAAAATACTAACCACACAAAAGCTAATTTAGCTGTAATAGTATGAAGAAAAACAGACCCTAAGCAAAAAAGTATCATTAGGAACAAAGTTAGAAAACAATGCTGAGGAAACCTCCCAGAAAATGTAGCAAAAAACACAAAGTAAAATAGGAAAAAAGGAAAAAAAAAAAAACACTAAAGGACTAGCCCAATAGCAAAATATCTGAGTAAAAGGAGTTGTAGAAAAGATAAAAATGAAGAAAAGGTGGGGAAAAGTGAAGAAAATCATCACAGGAGTAAGATCAGGACAGATGTGCTCATCCAGATTGAAGAAAGCCACCCTGTCAACACCCTCAACGTGGATTCAACTGGACCCACGCGAAGATGTAATATCAGAAAGTTCCAGAACCCGGGCACAAAGAAGCCAGGAACTTTCCAGGAAGAGAAAGCAAGTCACATGTAGAGGGTCAGAAATCACAAGCTTCAAGCTCCTTACTAGAATTATAGGAAGCTACAGTACAAAGGCACTGTGTCCCTTGAAATCTTGAAGAAAAGTCATCTGCAGCTAGAAGATTATAGCCAGCAAAACTATTAATCCAGTGGGAGGGCTGAGTGAAGAGAGGCTCATTTAAGTGGGCAGGGTGCCAGCTCCATATACCGAGGGTGGTGGGTTCAAACCGGCCCCGGCCAAAATGCAACAAAAAATTAGCCAGGTGTTGTGGCGGTGCCTGTGGTCCCAGCTACTCGGGAGGCTGAGGCAAGAGAATCACCTAAGCCTGGGAGTTGGAGGTCGCTGTGAGCTGTGTCATGTCACCGCACTCTGTAGAGGGTGACCAAGTGAGACTCTGTCTCTGAAAGAAAGAAAAAAAAAAAAGAAAGAAAATGTTGTTGATAGACTTGTCTCCTACATCAATGTAAGTGATGGGAGATTTAGACAACTGGCCGAGAGCTAGTGATTGAATTACTGATAAAATGATAAAAACCAGTTACCAAACTCCTAGGAAAATGAAAAGTATAAGAAGGAAAAATACTCACAGTGAGCTGCAAACCTCTGCTATAAAGAGGATATAGTAATAATAATATAATATGCAATATTTACTAAATCTAAAAGATGATTTGACTAGATGGTTAGAAGAAGTTGTTAGAAATGGTGCCTATAAATAATGATGGCAGGTATACAAAATAAAGCTAAAACCTCATCTTTTATAAAGAGAAATCAAAGACAATCAAAGAAAACCTAAAACTGAAAAACCAAGAGGTAGATATATGTGGGTCCTTGTGAACGTTTTGAGATACACAAAAATCCAGAAACATAAAATCCATACGGACAGAAACAAAGGAAGCCACCTGGCCGCACTGAGAGGTGAGCCAGTTAAACGGGGTGGATCAGGAAGGACACTGTCAATGTGCTTCACAGACGTGAAAAATAAAGCACTGTATCTCAGTCTGTCTCAAAACTTCCAAATAATCACGTCGTTTGGTCATGTGGAAGCCAATTATAAAAGAATCACCTAACAAATTGAAAGCGGCTGCCTCCAGAGTCAGCTCTTTTTCAAAAGGAGATACTTGCCAATTATTCTTTATAGAGGATTCAGCAATTTATCCTCCCCTGAGTGGAGCATGACAGTGCCCAGCCCCACACCCTGCTTTCCAGTTCTGGTCCTCGGAGCAGCAGATATTAAACCAGGGTTATTTGCAAGAGAAGTTTACTGAGATAAATGCCTGGGGAGGGTACTGTGGGGACGGCGGGAGCAGGGAAGCCTCAAACCACAATCCAGGTCTGACATCTGTGAGAGAGGGAAGGAAAACTTGATGGGAAGAGGGAGCTCAGACCTCTGGGCAGGCAGTGGACTGTCCCAGAGCAAAAGTAACGGGTGTATCCCACACAGTGTCCCCCATCCTTGGTCTTAGCTGGAACAGCCGTGGGAGAGGACTGAGCCATGGCAGTCAGAAAATCAGTGACTGAGCCATGGCAGATCAGAAAATCCCACAGCTCTCAGTTCATTGCACTGGTGTGTCAGTAAAGGCTTTGATTTGGGTATTTGCTACTTTCTGTGATATAAACTATGGCTCTACCTAATTCCAAGCTGCCAACGTGATACGGTGGAATGCAGCGTTTGCAAGAGAACGATGGCTTTCCCAGGTCAGACCCAGGACATCACTGACCGTGCCACACCCCAGATTCTCAGGGAGGGAGACATGAACAGCGCACCTCCTTGGCAACCACACTCACCAGCCTGCTACCTTAACATAGTTTTGCTCTCTGCAGTGTAATAAATGGAAATGTTATTTCAATGTAGTTTACTTTGCTGCCTCTTTAATATGAATTGAGGACAAGTGTATTATAAAGATGCTTACTATGCAAGATGTTTAATGCATATTCTTTTTCATGAATTGAGACAATATTTTAATTATTGATTTCTACAGAAATAATTGTATGTATTTACCATGTACAACACATTTTTTGAAGTATATATACATTGTAAAATGACTAAATCTAGCTAATTAACATACTCATCATTTCATACAGTTATCACTCTTGTGGAGAGAACACTTTACGTCCACTTCCCTAGCACTTTTCAAGAATACAATATATTGCCAACTACAGTCACATTGTTAAGACTATAGATCTCTTGAGCTTATTCCTCTTAACCTAATGGAAATGTCGTATCCTCCAACCAACATCTCTCCAACTCCCTCCCCAACCACTGCAGCCCCTGGTAACCACAATTCTTCTATCTCCATGAAATCAACTTTTTAAGATTCTACAGGTGATGGTTTTTATTAAAATCTTTATGCCTACGTTCTAAGTAACCAAAATCTTAACATATCGATGTCATCATCCATGTGAAATATCTTGTTTGTAGTTCCCTTATCATATGATTAGCATTTGTAAAATTAACTTCTTCTGGTCATCTCCAGAAGACAAAGTTGAAAGAAATAAATGTACCCAAAAAAGTGTGATGTAGGTGGAATCTAAAATTAGAAAACAAATTATTATAATTCCTTTTTCCCCGTAATTTTCAAAGGAGCAATTACATGGTCAGTATCAAAATAGGACATCTAGATTTAACTTTTGGAGAAATTATGTTTTTGATATGATTAAAGTTGATGGAACATACACATTTGATGGAAAAAGTCACCAAACAAACATCAATCTGTCCCCTAACACAGAGAATCACAGCAACAACACCCAAGTTCACAATTTTCTATCTGCGTTGTCTGCAGAGTGTTTAGGAAAATTAAGTCAGTAACATTATCACTGTGAACACATTTTAATAACAGATATGCCCTATCTTGACTCATTTATACATTTGTTAAAATTGGTGGTCGCCTCCCTTTAGCCTGACGTAGCAACTTGAAAATCATCCAGTATTAAGTTAGAGACCAGGAATGGTCCTCTAAATATACTGGACGGTGTCAGGGCTTCTATCGCACAGGTAACAAGCAAGAAAGAGAATTTTGAATCAGATCACACATCAGGGGTCATTCAATCCAGTTTCTACCCACAAATACACTCAGACAAAATCTAAAGCAAAAGCTTAAAAAACTGCTCTTCCACGGAAGTTCTCTCATCTGTACGTTAACTCTTGCTCTGCTACCAGATGTATCAGGAAGAGAAGAGTCCGAAGCTCTATGGAGGAACAGGGCTTTTTAATCCTGCAGTTTTTCAAAGGAAATACAATCTATTTCATCATCTCTCAATAGAGTATCGAGTCAGCTGCATTTGACTCTGGAGGCTTTTCTGCTCCTCCCACCACACCCCTTCAACCAGACAAAAGAACAGAAGTGAACAAAAATTAATCTGAGGCCCTCAAATACGATAACAAGCGGCAAGTGCTTCGCAGGTGACGGCTGAAGGTGGTGGCTGGAAGGAAACTTGGATTATCTGCGTCATCCAAACTCATGATCCACAGTACTCTAAAGAACAAAACCAAAAATCTTACCTCGTCCACGTTTTCAAAGGCATTGATGATGTCATAAGGTAAACAAGATAGCAGATCAATCACAAACCACGTTTTCAGATAGTTCATCCTTATGAGCTTGGGGTCAGAAATGACCTCTCCGCCAGGCCCCACAAAAGTCGTGTGGAAATTTAAAACAATATCGACCAGAAAAATAACGTCCACCACACTGTCCAGCACCAGCCAGGCTATGTTGTTCTGCTTCGTCTTGAAGGAAACGTTGTAAGGGACCATGATGGCGGTGTAGAAGGTAAGAATTAAAATCACCCAATCCCAAGTAGTTTTAAAAGCACAATAGTGTAAAATAATGTGGGGCGGAGTCTTTGGCGCTTCTTGTTTGTATTGAGGAAGGATATCCGAGCCCAGCTGAAGAACCTGGAAGAGAGAAAGTGTAGGTGTTAAGGACCTGCACATCTCCACACAGCACTCAGGAATTCAAACTGGTCAGCAGTCCAACCACAGCCTGCCTAGTTATCATGGCGCAGGTTCAAACCCAATCACGCTCCATAGTTGTGTCTTCCTCTTAAGTTGTCCCCAAGTTTGTTCAAAGGAAGTCGGTCCACATCCAGTCACTGCCCTTGCAGTCCGTTGATCCATCTGCCCTTGCAGCTGGCTTGCTCCGTCGGGGTGACGGGCACGGATCCCCAGCACTGCCGGATGTGCGTTTCTGGAGTGCTTCTGCTCACGCCGGCTGCAAGCCTACCTATGTCACACCTCTCCTGGACTGCACAACAGTTGTTTCTGTGACTCACTGTCATTAATCCCTCACACGTATCTGGTGTCCTGGGAAATAGAACTTTGATTCTGATGGCTTCACTGCTGTTAAGTGATACACTCGGCAAGGGACGCGGACCACAGCACAGCAGTATACACAGCGTAGCAAATGTTAGAGCCAGCGTTTGCCTTTTCTCTCTCTCTTTCTCTCTCTCTCTCTCTTTTTTTTTAATTATATCATAGCTGTGCACATTAATGCAATCACGGGGTACAATGTGCTGGTTTTATATACGATTTGACACATTTTCATCACTCTGGTTAACATAGCCTTCCTGGCATTTTCCTAGTTACTGTGTTAAGACATTTACATTCCACATTTACTAAGTTTCACATGTACCCTTGTAAGATGCCCCACAGGTGTAATCCCACCAATCACCCTCCCTTCGCCCACCTCCCCCCTCCCTCCCCTTCCCCCTTTCCCCTATTCTTAGGTTATAACTGGGTTATAGCTTTCGTGTGAAAGCCATACATTAGTTTCATAGTAGGGCTGAGTAACATTGGAACTTTTTCTTCCATTCTTAAGATACTTTACTAAGAAGAATATGTTCCAGCTCCATCCATGTAAATATGAAAGAGGTAAAGTCTCCATTTTTCTTTATGCCTTTTCGCTCTTAAATTGAGACTTTGTGAAAGAATATTTGTGTTTCCTCCCCAGATGTAAATTCCCTTTAGGGAAAAAAAAATGCCAAATACTCAAGCTTCTTTCAAACCTTGGGAGAGTATCCTAAAGTTTTTCTCACACCTAGAAATACATGTGCATCAGAAAACAAAGTATATAATATCCATTACGACTATTTACACCATGAAAAACTTTACTAGTACTCTCTTTATTAATGTTAAAAATTACTGGGCGGCACCTGTGCCTCAAAGGAGTAGGGTGCCGGCCACATATACCAGAGGTGGCAGGTTCAATCCCAGCCCCGGCCAAAAACTGCAGAAAAAAAAAAAAAAGAAAATGTTCAAAACTACTATTTGTATTTTGGGGGTTACAAGAACTAATAAAGATATTTTATGTACTTACCCACAGCATGAGTACCCTAGACATGTCTTTCCTACAAGGTCTTACATTACTTGGCAATAAATTATCCTTCCAGGAATATAAGCATCACATCAGGATAGAGTATTATACAGAGAGAGACCTACATAATTATGACTTTTCTGCCCATTAATTCTGATTTCACTGTGTTAAACATAAAAATTCCCTTCCTATTCAATGTTAGTATTTTTCCATCCATATCTGCACAGTCTATAGTATAACTACAAAGAAATCAGATTCAGGAAGTAAGAACTCAGTGCCGGGACATGTTATCACCTTCGTGGGTCCTGAGCCTGTTGGCCTCCCTGGACCCCTCCTGCCTATTAAAAAAGTAAGTAAGAATTACATTTTATGATAGCATGGCTATAAAAATTATATTTTACAGCAGCATTAATATCACACATTCAATTTTTGTTTTTACCTAAAAGTTCATTATTTTCTTCTGCTGTTAATAGAAACTGAAGCATTTTGTGGGCCTCAGACACTATGTCTACCCTGCTAAGGGATAAGTAGCCTCTGCTCAGTGCCCTGAACAAAGAAAGCCTTCTCCTCTACAGATAGAGTGGGGTGACCCCTGAGTTCAGAACTTCTTAAATCACGCTACCCATTAGAATCTCCTGGGGATTGTTTGTTTGTTTTTGAGACAGAACCTCAAGCTGTCACCCTGGGTAGAGTGCTGTGGCATCACAGCTCACAGCAACCTGCAGCTCCTGGGCCCAAGCAATTCTCCTGCCTCTGTCTCCCAAGTAGCTGGGACCACAGGCGCCCACCACAACACCCCGCTATTTTTTGGTTGCAGCCGTCATTGTGTTTGGTGGGCCCAGGCTGGACTCAAACCTGCCAGCTCAGGTGTATGTGGCTGGCGCCTTGGCCACTTGAGCCACAGGCGCCGAGCCCCCTGGGGATGTTTTAAAACACACCTTATACTCACATCCAGACTCCACCCCAGAGAATGAGTAAAACGCTCATTTTCAAAGCCTTCCAGTGATCACAGTGCACAGCCAAGGTGAGATACTTGGCTTCTATTTCTTCAGACATTTGGACCCAAGTCTTGAGACAGTGATTTGCATCAAAAATGCTCAATGAGGAGAAGCAGCAGAAGGAAGAGGAGGGTCAGGGTGACAGCAAAACCCAGAAGAGGGCTCTGGTCTCCCTCGCGTGCCACGCCCTCTTTTATCTTAGCTGTCACTGGGTTTTCCACATAGCAGTGAGTAACGACTCTCCACTGCCACTGTTATTTACAGTTCCATAAGCAATAAGCCTCGGGGGAGGGAGGGTGAAATCACATCTTCTGATGTATTTTTGTACCAATACCGACACATTTTTTTCTCTCTGAAGATCTGAGAGTCTGAGAATGTCGACTCGAAGAAGGTCAGGCCCACGGATGGCCGTGGCAGCAGTGGGTACCTTTATCTCCACTGGGCATGAAAGTGAGCGAGCTGCGGGCTACAGCAGCATGTCAGTGTGTATGGAAAATTAATTAACTGCCTGCATAGAGACCGGAATCTTTGAACCTGGAGTTCAAGTCCACATTTGAGGGATCGACTTTAAATTTATGGGATGGAGAATGGAGATCAAATTTATGCATCTTGGAAAAAGTGTGAGAGAGTCTAAAATTCCACCACAACCCTAGATATTTGAGTTGAGCAGACTGCGTATGTGAGCACAACTGAAAAAACAGCATTCTTGTGCTTAGCTGGTGCATCGGTACATGGCGTACACATCTGTGGAGACCTTGTTATTCCTTCAAGTTCTCTGAAATCAAACCTCAGACCTGAGAAAGCAGTTTTGTATTGGAATCAAGTTTATGAATTGGAGATAACTGATAAACAATAATAATAATAATCACAAAGCAAAGGGAAAAAATTAGATGGGAAGACACAAGAACACAAGTTCTATAAAAATAAAAATGAGGAAATGTAAACATCTTCAAAGCTAAAGAAACATTCCCCTTGACAGAGGGAAAATAACCTGAACGAATCAGGGCGCCCAGGGCAGAGCGTTTTCCTCTCTGCGGCCCCCTTCCTCTTATAAAGCAGAGAAAAGAAAAACTCTGAATTAAGTATAGCTAAGACCAAAAGGAATCATGACGATAAAAGTCAACAGTCAGGGAAATAGGCTCTAACACTTCAGCTTGATTTGTGTAAGATCTAGAAACAGACAATTCAAATCAGAAGAGAAGTGATTCCAAAGTCAAAGCCTTACTTAGTGAAGTGTTATGGAAAAGGGAGCTGTAGCTGCTGTCTACTTAAAATCTTAATGCTAGCTCTACATCGTATTTTAAAGTATCATCCTGATAATTAGTCAATGCATAACAATGCTAACGTCTTATTTTTGTTTTGAGAAAATAAAACATGTTTTTATTTTACAGATGTAACGTCTGTACATCAAAGTATTAATCTTTCCCCAAGCTAACAGTGCTATTTAGAGCAGAAAACTGTAACAAGTTCCTTTGATAGCTATGGTCTTACAACGCTAGAGCCCTCCCAATTTGGGGTGCTTGTTCTCCTAATCCTTTCCAAACCAGATTTAATATTCATTGAGTGGTTAGGAGAGTAACTCTGCAGTGCTTCACTTTGCTTTTCTCCAGCAGTACAAATTGGTGCACATACAGATTTGCTGTTGCATCTTTGTCCGTTTTGGTTAAGTTGCCTCAGAATATTTTTGTGAGTGTCCACCGAGTGCTCGGCACACTTGGGGAGCTCCACTGGATTTTGGCATCTTTCACACCATCTTTCAGTAGAGCAAATGCCGGTCACAGACGACATGAACGATGGAGGTTTGGGCTGCCTCAAAGTTCTGTCCTCCATCCTTTTCTCTCTGGTCTCCAGGTAACATCGTCTAGCCTATGACTTTAACAACCACAGCTCTGAGGATGAAGCTGAGGTTTACAACCCATATCCAAATATCCCTCCTCAGTGCCTCACTAAAAATCCAAGGTCTTTTAGGTATCACCACTAGGATTTCCTATCAATCGCTTCAAATAAGATACGTGCAAAACCTAACTTCATCGGGGGCAGGGTGTGCCCCCAAATCTTCTTTTCCTCTCTTACATTTGCCATTCTATTAAACAATAGCACCGCCTACCCAGCTGTCTACACCAAAAGCCCTCCTCCCCATGTTCCACACTCTGCTCTGATCTATCAACCAGGTGTTGGCTCCAATCTCGGTATGTCTGCCATTTACCTTAAGGCCACTGTCATTCTAGCTTAATGACTACAAAAAAAATAAATAAATAAATTATATATATGACATAATATGAGTTTGTTGATTTTCCTGTGTATGGCAACCTTTGAGACACTCTATAGTTCCAAACAGGTTCTTCATTTTGTGCCTTAGACGCCTCTGGCAATCTGGTAAAAGCTGTGGACCACTTCTTAAGAAAATATTTCAAATTCATATACTAAAAACATGAGAGGACACAAGAAACCAGTTAGGACCAATCTCCCCTCTGACAGGTTTTTCTAAGGCACAAATGTGACCATGTCAATTGCCCAGCACAGGCGACATCAACCACCATCCTCTCCCTAGACACCCCCTAACATATCCCTCCCCACCTGGATTCAACCACACTGAAGTCACACTCGAAGTCACCACACTCTCTTGTCTCTGAGCCTCAGTACATGCTGGCCTCCCCGATAGGAATGACCTCCATCCTTTTTTTACCTGCCTAACTCATACTTTTTTCCCTCAAAGCTCACTTGGCCCAGGTATCACCTCACTCAAGCAGCCTCCCCGAGGGCCCCACGTCCTGGCAAATGCTCCTGCATTAGTTCCCACTGAACCCCATCGTTGCACTTTCACACCCTATGATTGGTTTCTTCTGCTGAATATTTAGTTCCTTGATGACAGGGCCCATTTCTGATTCACCTTTACCTCTTTTGCACAGGGTCACGCACAGAGTAACTCCTCAATAGGGAGTCTGCGTATAAACGAAGGAGTGAAGGAACGCTCAACCTCATTAGTTCAATGGAAACATCGTCCTCTACAAACATCACCTGGGATGTCACGAACCACATTCCCATTTTAAAAGTGGGAGAAAATAAAAACAAATACTTGGGATTTCTATATTTCTACAAGGGAAAAATAAATTATTGGCTAAATATTTATAAAAATAATAGCCAGAAATATGTATATTGAATTATTTGGGGGGAAAAAAAGAATGTATCAACACCGCCATCTTGGGAAGCCAAGTCCGTCTCACACTTACTTCTGCTAATCTTGAGTGTTTGTGGACCACCTCTGTCTTATTCATTGGCGTGAGCTGCTGCAAAACGCTCCGGCTATTTGTCAAAGCCCGTGTCAATCGAGCAAATTTTGTCCAACCTTCAAAATAAAGAAAGAAAGTTTCAGTTTTTCATATATAATGAATAAGGAATTCAACATTCTTCCTGATATTCTAAGGATCTTAGCAGCCGTATAACATCCAACTCAAAACAGGCATCATCATATATTTGAAGTGTGGCCATAAAATAATGAGTAATTCTTCTATATGAGCTTTGTGTTTTGCTCACAGTCCCTGTAGCCAAGTCAGGTGGCTGTCCGAAAGGTTCCGTGCTCCCCTTGGCAGTGTATGGGCTTGTTACTGGGAGACATAGTGTCCGTCATTCCTTGCATCTAGGTGTGGCCCACATCCCAGTTGTCACCAATGGGATGTAAGAGATGCGTGTCACTGCCATGCCTCAGCTTAAGAAGCAAGTGTGAATTCTCCACATTTTCTCCCTCCTTCTGGCTGGATGGAATAACAACAACGCCCTCGAGGACAGCAAAACTACTGAATCCCTAGGCAGAAAATGCCATAGGCCAGCCAGGCACTTGCCTTGGACTGTTACGTGAGCAAGAACTATGCTTCTATTGTGTGACCCCACTGAAAGTTGGGGGGTTGTTACAGCAGCTAGTATTGCCCTGATAAAAACAGTCCTACTATGTATGGAAGTGTAGGCAGATGAACAGACACAAAAGAATAAACCCAAATTTCAATAAACCTCACATGATTCATACACTCCCATCTTCCTTGAAACACAGCAAAATGTTATGTCTTGCTTATTAAAAACTGCAGTGATATCTAAAAATTATTTTTGGAATATCTAGAATTCTTAATAATGTTTTCTGAAGGAACAATGGCTTCTGGGGGAAGGAAATGTGAATTTAATGGGAAACAAATTTCTTTTGGAGCCTCAAATTGCCATTATTAAAATCATTAATTTCAAGGAAATGTCAAGGAGATGTGAACAAATAGAACCAAACCGATCATACTTGGATCCTGTCTCAATTATCCTTTCTCTGATACATTAAAGACTTTACCAAAACTACTTGATAATTTCTACAGTATTACCTGTCACTAGAATATTTACCAAACAACTCTCTAAAATGAAAAATACCCAGTGGTCCAGAGGAATGGCTGTAAAGGAGAAAAGAGGAAGAAAGAAATCTGGGGCCAATGCCATCAATTGTCCTTCAAATCATACTGCGCAGGTGACGTCAAACTTGGCTATTCTTCAGGTTAATTCTGGTTTTATTTAAGCTTTGTATCGCCCCCCCTCCCGCCCCCCCAGTTCCGCTCCCTGCGTTCAGTAATTACCTTGGAAATGAAGTAAACTGGCATCAGTTGGTAGAAAGCCTTCATTTGTTCTTTATTAATGGACCTCATCCTAATAACTAAAACCAAAAAAAATCTTGGGTTTTGGGAATTGTACACAACGCTGAGGCTTACCCTGTACAGTGTGCTAAGGAAACAGAAAAAGCTACCAGGCCACCAATTATATGTACACTCAATGTCAATGTTAAAAAAAAACAAAAACAAAAACAGGCAATCTCTATGACCAACTTAGACCTTTCTTTTGAGCTCCAAACCCGTGTGTCTAATGAGACACTGGTCACATCTTATTAAGATGCTCTACAGACATCTAAGACTCAACATGTCCACAATTAATCTCATCATTTTCCTCTCTCATCCCCAACTCTGAATCATTCCAGGTAAAATGGCCCTGGGATGTTTCTAATTGCCCAAATCAGAAACTTGAAATTCACCATCCTCCTCTCACTATCATTTACACACACACACACTCACTCACTCACTTCTAAGCCTTATAGATTACAACTTGTCAATAAGTATCACTCGGCTTGATCTCCTCTCTGCATCCTTATTGTGTGAGATTATATACCCTCTTTCACCCGAGTTGTGTGGCAGCATCCTAAAGATTACATACACTTTACTTCCCAAGATTTTTCTAAAACACAAATCCTTCTTGCCCCTATTTTAAACCTTTAACAGCCTCAGCGTTACCCAAGGACTTCAGGGTAGCACGGTATGGAGGCTGCTTATTTCTGACTCAGCTGATTTGCTCTGCATCCATCTCTCCTGCCACTTCCTTATCTATGCTCTATATTCCAGCCTTATTAAAACCAGTAGCAAATTAAATAAATTCAAAACTAAAATTAAGGCCAAGTATGGTGGCTCACACCTGTAATCCTAGCGTTTGGGAGGCCAAGGTGAGAGGATCGCTTGAGCTTAGGAGTATGAGACCAGACTGAGCAACAGTGAGACCCTGTCTCCACAGGGCAGGTGCTTATAGTCCCAGCTCCTTGGGAAGCCGAGACAGGAGGGTAACTTGAATTTGAGCTTACTATGAGCTAGGATAACACCATGCGACTCTAGCCTGGGGGCTTTAGGCTGGAGAAGGTGGAGAGGCAGCTCTGGAATAGATGAGGACTACAATTCCACCTTTAGAAAGAGGGACTTCCAGCAGAAAAAAAGAAAGGTGGTGGCAAAGGCTGACCTGACTCAGACATCCTGGAAGAGAGGAATTTAAGAGAAAAGACTTGGAAAGAATTCTTTCTTCCTAGAGAAACTGAAGCCAAAGGCAGGTGTAAAATCAAGAAATCATTTATGAGTTTTGCGATTAAAATGCCCTAGAAGATAAAGTACCCATCCAAAGCCAGGGACTGTTTTCTTTCTTTCACATGTAAATCAAAGAGAGCACTTGGTAATCTTTTTATTTGTCTCTGGTTAAGGCTTTGTCATAGTCCATCCTTCCAAACAGCATTTTTCTCAAGATCCTGACTCCTCACCTCTCAGCACATATCCCTGCCAAATACTCTATTAAACAAACAGGCTGCATAAGAACCACATTAACCTTCAACTTGGCCTCCTCCCTCTTCTACCTGCAGACCAGCCCACTAGGGGACCTGGTTCTCACCCACACCTCCGAGAATTCAATATTTACTGTTTCCTGATCACACATCCACTCCACTCAATTCTACTGAAAAAGTTGCTAGATTTCTAGTAATGCCGCACTAAATTTCCTTAAACCTATTTCTTTGGGCTCTTGAACAAGTCTGGAAAAATGGCCTGTGTTATTAGCTGAATTAGTTCATTTGATCTCTTTATTACTGTACAGTGAAACTTTGGGAAACGTGGAGCAGCCACACTGTCTAGTTCAGAGAAAAAAACATGCCATCAGCAGTTCTAACTTTTCCCGGTGATACATCCACTGATCTCACCTTTACAGAGACCTAACTGGTGTCTGATTATTCAGCAAAGTTCGCTAATGTTACTTAGATCTGGTCGATATAGGGTACTGTGAACAGACAGCTGAATATGAAGAGCCTAATACTTGCTCTGTAAGTTGGTCATGGTATTATGAGAACATTTGCTCTCCTAAAAGCTCAGGATGCCAACTCCTTCTTAATAAAACATTAGTTTAGCTGTATTCGGTTGCAATTAACCTCTTTGTCATGGACTGCTTAATCTTAAAAATAAAAGGAAGTCACAGGGGCAGTTAAATCAATCTACTAGACTGCAACCCAAGATTCTAATCTATAAGAAAAAAGCTTAGGTAAACAATTATGCCCTTAGCTAAAGAGAATACATGGAATAATTACTCATATTTCATCTGTTGTTTCCTCTCTGAAGAAAACCATTTGCTTCTACAAGGAGAAGGTTGCTATTTTGACTGTTATTTTTCATTCCGCAGGAATTTTTTTTTTTTTTTTTTTTTTGACTCAATTATTGGCAAGAATGTTCCATAACTATTTGGCACAGGAGATTTCACACTGTAATTACCTTGGCAGTTTTGGAGTCTGTTTGAAAATACTGTACACAATATAAATGGGCAGAAATTCAGGCCCTCTATTTTAGAACACATATGGATAATGGATAATCAACAAAATGGATTTCTTGGCTGTAATTTCTCCCCTTTGTATTATTATAAATAAGGTACCAGGTGCCACTGACGGAGATGGATTATTTGAATAAGAGTTCCAAGTCCTCAGTACCAGGAACAGAAAATAACAAAGAAATAATGTTGCCCCTTACATTATTATCAAAAAGTGTCTTTAAGACTGTAATTCTGTCAGAATGGGAGCTTTCTCAACCTGTGATTAGTATTTTGTTTGGAGAAAGAAGAGCCGGTGGTAACAGTGGTTACAGCCCAAAGATAAAGTCTGCACTAGACAAGATGAGGCAGTGTGGTACAACAGACAGAAACTGGGACTGGAGATCAGACACTGGATCTTCATCTGCAAAAATGGAGATATAATAATAATTTTCAGAATTATAGAAATGGGCAATAATGAATATAACGTTCTTGGCATATATGTGTACGAAATACTCCACCAAAACTGGTTTCCACTCCTTGCCAATGGTTTTTGATATCATCCTTCATGATATAATTCAATGGTTTCATTGACATTATCCAGCATCATTCAGATTAAAGGCAAAAATCAATTCACAATAAAATTCTGGTGATCACAAGATTCATTCTGAGGAAGAGCTGCACTCACATTAGTTGGCTGCCACCTATTATTACACTTACCATCCTAGACAGGATTCAGAAATAAAATTCAAAATTAGTGCATTTATTCAAGACTTCCAACCCTACGTTTCTTGTCAAAACATCAATAAAGGGAGAAGACACTAATCTCAAATCCAGTCAATTTTGGCAAATCCTGAAAAAAAGAGGATCTTTCTTCCAATCACTGGTGCCGTCTCACACTCGGAAGATAAAAAGTCCTTGCTGCAAAATTACCTTCTGGTTTTGCAGGTGTGTAGATTTACTTGTCTGTTCTGATCTTTAAAACACTTTTTTCTACATGCCAGCAGAGCTTTTATCACCAAAGTATTTCTCTAAAGTTTTTCAAGCACTATCAACCTGCACCCTTGTAAACATCTCCAACAATCTGATCCTCGAATTCCCTGATTCTTCTCCTCTTACTCAACTGACAAAATTCCAGCTCTGGATAAACCTGGCTTTTCACCCAGGTCTGCACCGATGCCTCTGACCAATTACAGGTGGGTGTTAACACAGAATCACACTTGTAGGTACTCCTGAGGTCCTCTGCCACTGGCCTCCAGTGGGCCTCCGTGCTGCCCAGCAAGCAGTCTTGCCGTCATCCCCCTTACCTGACCACGGTTCCTCCCCTTAGATAACAAGTCCACACCTCCTCACATCTGGCCTCACCCTTACTCTCAGTTCATAACTGAGTTTCCTCTAAGTGATCAAGAAATCTGCTGCTCTATACTCCCCAGTGGAACGTGAGAGAAGAGACTTTGTATCTTCAGGGCCTAGACTATGTCTGAACCATTAATCAGCATTTTCGGTTAGGAAAAAAAGTGGATGAATGCAAGATAAAGGGAATAAAATATTCCTGTAAGTCTTGTAAAGGCTCAGCTGGTACCTAAAACTGAATCCAAAGCAAGCCTCCTGTCCCCAAGCTCAAGGCTCTAAACCCAAACCATTCTGATACCATGGTATTACGAAAGCCCATCTGTTATTTCCCAAAAGCTCCATGGTTCCTTGGACTTGACTTAAAAAGCTGAAAGATACATTCTTGTGCCAATGTTTTAAAACATACTTCCCTATACTGCTATTTTCACGGATATAGTAGGAAGATGACTTAATGGCATAAATATTTTATTTCTATTGAATTTTTCATATTAAGTTTATAGCTCATATGAATAATAAAAAGCTCACATACACCATTCATAGTTATATTATGCAGACTTTTTCAGTAACCTGCTATGTATGTGAAAAATTCAGAGTCTCAAAGTAAGTCTATTTAAAATAAGCGCTTCTTCAAATTCTGGAACTGGAAAAAGAGATTTTTCTCTAATGCTGTTTGCAATGCAGTTAGATTTTCCATATAAATTCTAATTTAAATGCCTATCAAACCCAAAGTTCAAAAATCAAGTGGTCTGAGTTGTCTGGAGCTTATTCAAATATCATTTTATTTAAATGAATTATTCATTTAAAAGAAACTATGCTTTGCAAAGGACTGTGACTCTGATGTGGGGGTGCAGATGAAGGAAGAAGCATTAATTCAGAAATAAACGTCAGCCCTTTGACATCAGCACCATTTCCCCAACCTCACTGTAAAATGCTGTCAACGTTCAGGTGCCATCAGTACGTAGCACTGCTACAAATGACGTAGCTAGCAACATCACCACAAAGGATCAGTACATTAAAACAGAGAAAGTATTGTACTTTTCTTAACTCACTTTAGCTGTGTTGCAAAGTCACTTAAAGTAAGCGAGAAGAAACAATCATCATCTATATTATATGTTAAAGATTATTATTGGCTAATTTTAAAATATAGATAAAGGGTATAAGGTGCTTTAGGTTTTATTTTTGAGAAGAAAAGACTATGATACAAAACCTTTCTACTCAGTCTGGATGTCATCCAGAAGGAAAGAAATATTCATTTTAATAATATGTTGGATCACAAATCATATGCTAATCACTTATCTTTTATTTAAAATATATCACTTTAACATATAGTCCACTGTTAGCGACAGAGTTTTTTATAGACTCTTCTTATCAAATTGAAGAAGTTCCTTTCTAGTCCTACTTTGGTGAGGGTTTTTTATTATGACGAGGTGTTGGATTTCATCAAGTTCTTTTTCAATGCCGACGGATACAATCATGATTTTTCTTCATTAATATGCTGATATGGGGATTACGGCAGCTGGTTTTTGAATATTGAGCTTGCCTTGCAATAGAAGTGGAATTAATCCCACTTGGTTGTCACATGTAATTCTTTTTAGACATTGTTGGATTCAATTTTTGTTGAGCATTTTTACATCTATATTCATAAAAAATATTGGTCTGTAATTTTCCTTTCTTATTGTATGTTTCTCTGGTTTTGGTACGAGGATAGTGTTGGCCTCAAAAAGTAGTCAGGGGAGTTCCCCCCTGCTTCTATTTTCTGGAAAAGACTTGGAGAACCTGTACCATTTCTTCCCTAAATGTTTGGTAGAATTCATCAATTAAACTATTTGTGCCTGGCGTTTTCTTGGTTTGGAAAGATTCTTATTGACTAATTTTTTAATAGCTACAGGGCAACTGAGGTTATCTTTTTCTCCTAGCATGAGTTTTAGTTGTTTGTGTGTTTCAAAAAAGATGGTTTCAAAATGGATGGTCCATTTCCTCCTAATTATCAGTAGGAGCTATGGAATGTTCATAGCAGTCCTTTACGGTGCTTTCCTGTCCACAGGTAAGGCTGACGGCCCTTTTTTAACTTCTGACATTGGCAGCTTGTATCTTCTTCTGTCCAGGGGTAGCCTGGGTAGCGCATGATGAACTTGGATGGTCTCTTCACAGAACCCGTTTGGGGTTTGGTGATTTTCTCTGAAGTTCTCCTATTTTCTGTTTCATTGATTTCTGCTCTGAGGTTTATTATTTGTTGTCTTCAGTTTGTTTGGGTTTAAATTACTGTTCCTTGCCTAGTTTCCTAAGGTGGAATCTTAGGTCATTGATTTTACATCTTTCTTCTTTTCTAATATATGCATTTAGTGCTACATATTTCCCCCTAAGCACTGCTTTTCCTGCATCCCACAAATTCTATAAATTGTATTTAATTTTTATTTAGTTTAGAATATTTTTCTGACTTACCTTAAGGCTTCGACTTTGAACCATGCGTTATTTTTTAAATGTTTAATTTTAAATGATTTGGGGATTTTCAAGATATCTTTCTGCTACTGAGTCCTAATTTACTTCCACTGTGGCCTGAGAACATACTTTATAAGAGTCTCTTAAATTTGTTAAAATATGTTTTAGGACCCAGAATGTAGTCTACGTTACAGATATTTTACTCTCATGTGAAGTTGAAAAGAAAATGCATTCTTCAGCTGTTGAATGGAGACTATGGATTTTAAAACAAACAAATATGCATTAAACAAAAATGCAATTACAAAACTATTCTCATTTTTTAAAAAATAGTATCTACACTTATCTTAAATTTCCCAACCACTGGGTCTGTGTGTAAAGGCAAAGGAATAGGTAGCACGAGTCCAAAACCATTCGAATACTCAGTCTCCCAAGCAAAAATGAATTGTCCTGTATTATACTTTGAGTGATTTGCACATTGCAAAATTTCTTCTCTTCCAACTTGATGTTACCCAGAAGCCCAGTAGATGCAATACTATACATAGTAGAATTGTGTAAATTAACCATTTAAGGGACTGTAACAAACTGGTCAACATAAGGAACTAGGCCCACTGTACCAACATGCACACGTGAGGCATGTCCAGTCTGTGAAAATTCCATCAACTTAAAGAGGTGGTCAGTGTAGGGACGAGGTCAACTATGGAGGTTCTACTGTGTATGAATTCATATGCAAGGAATAAACCAAATGTGATTTTTTTCTTCTATAATCACAATTATAGTTGAAAAGATTAAAGTGTCTACATCAGTTTTGTAAAAAGAAATAAGAAAAGACTGCCAAATGCAAAAAGGAAGACATTTCATTTTTAGTTTCCTAAGAGATTAAAAATAACATTTCATTAAAATTAAGGGTATTTACTAGGGAGCAAAAAGGTTAATTATTGAAATCTCTTCAAGTTGAATGTTTCCCTTGACAAATACATAGTGTTCATCTTTCCTTACCTCTGTTGGTTTAAAATCTATTGTATCAGGTGGTGCCTGTGGCTCAAAGGGATAGGGCACCAGTCCATATGCTGGAGGTGGTGGGGTCAAACCCAGCCTCAGCGAAAAACCACAAAAAAAAAAAAAAAAGGAAAAGAAAAAAAGAAAGAAAGAAAAGAAAAAATCTTTTAAACCTATTGTATCTGCAAATAAACCTGCAACCCCTACTTTTTTCTGAATTCCATTTCGCTGTATTATAGATGTCCATCCCTTCACCCTAAGTCTTTTTTTATCCTTTAAGGTAAGATGAGTCTCTTGTATGCAGCAAATACCAGGTCTGAGTTTTTTATCTAGTCAGCCAACCTGTGCCTCTTTAGATGACAATTTAAGCCCTTCACATTAATTGAGGTAATTGATAGGCATGGTAGTGTTTGGGGTGTAATGCTTTTCAAAGGTCCAGCGGATAGTTTTAATCCTTTCACCATTGTGGAAGTCAGGTTTTATTCAATAATTTCTGTGTGAGTTTCCTTTGGTGGTAGAACATTGTGTTGGTCATCATGGAAAATGAGTCTGAGTATTTCCTGGGGAACTGGTTTAGTCATGACAAATTTCCTTAACATGCGTATGTCAATGAAGTATGTTATTTCTCACTAATGAACTCAGTTTAGCTGGGTACAGGATCCTGGGCTGAAAATTGTTTTGTTTTAGAAGATTGAAGGTTGAGGACCATACTCTTCTGGCTTGAAAAGTTTCAGCTGAAAGATCTCCACTCATTCTAATAATTCTCCCTTTATAGGTAATGATTTCTTACATCTGACTGCTTGCAGGATTTTCTCCTTCATATTGACTTTGGCAAAGTTGATTACAACGTGTCCAAGAGATGCTTTATTTAGAATGAGTCTTGCTGGGATTCTGAAACTATCAACTATCTGAATTTCTGTATCTCTTGCAATACTTGGAAAGTTCTCCTCCAAAATCCCTTGGAGTAGAGCATCTGTGTCTTCATGACCATCCTCTTCAGAAATTCCCATAAGTCAAATGTTTGATCTTTTGGAGGGATCCCTCAGCTCTCTCAGGGACTGTTCTGTTTTTGATTTCCATTTTTCAGCCTCTTTGAATTCTTGGGATTGTTGAAAAGTCTTGTCTTCAATTTCTGAGATCCTTTCTTCTGCCTGGTCAACTCTATTACTGAGGGATTCTACCGTACTTCAAAGTGTCTCAAATAACCTCTTCATTTCCTTGAGCTCTGCTATATCTTTTCTCATCATGTCCATATCCTTGGTGACTTTGTCTTTGAATTCATTAATTTCTTGAGACCACTTTAGAATTACTCTTTGAATTTCTATTCCCATCCTTTCCTCCATTTTACTGATCAAGCTAACAATCTTCTGCACAGCCAAGAGCACAGTAAGTAAAGCATTCAGACATCCTTCAGAATGGGAGAAGATTTTTGCAGGTTGTATTTCCAACAAAGGTCTGATAACTAGACTCCACAGAGAACTCAAATCAATCAATAAGAAAAGAACAAACAACCCCATCTCCTTGTGGGCAAGAGACTTGAGCAGAAACTTCTCTGAAGATGACAGGTGAATGGCCTACAAACACATGAAAAAAATGCTCATCATCCTTAATCGTCAGAGAAATGCCAATCAAAACTACTTTGAGATATCACCTAACTCTAGTAAGATTAGCCCACATCACAAAATACCAAAACTACAGATGTTGGTGTGGATGTGGAGAGAAGGGAACACTTTTACACTGCTGGTGGGATTACAAACTAATACGGCCTTTTTGTAAAGAAGTTTGGAGAAATCTCAAGGAACTAAAAGTCGGCCTATTGGTCAATCCTGCAATTCCTCTACTAGGTATCTACCCGGATGATCAAAAATAATTTTACAACAAAGATATTTGCACCAGATTGTTTATTACAACCCAATTCATAATTGCCAAGTCATGGAAGCAGCCCAAATGCTCATCAAACCATGACCGAATTAACAAATTGTGGCATAAGTATACTGTGGAATACTATGTAGCCCTAAAAAAGATGGAGACTTTACAGCTTTTAGTTTACCTGGATGAAGCTGTAACACATTCCTTTTAGTAAAGTATCTCAAGACTGGGGAAAAAGTATCCAATGTACTCAATAGTGTTACGAAATCAATGTATCATCACCTATACATCCATAGGAATGATAAAACACAACCATAGTCCAGAAAGAAGGAGGGGAGAGGAGGGAGGGGGCTGGAAGGGAGGGTTGGAGAGGGGGCGGGTATCTGGTGGGTCCTCACCTATTGTGCATAATGCAATGTACATTTCAAAACTACTAAGACGATAATATAAATGTCTGACCACAACAAAGAAGTGGTTATATTAATAGTCTGATTTAAGTATTCCACATTGTGTATCAAATCATCACATTGTACCCCATAATTTTACACAGTTAAGATTTAATGAAAAGCAAATAAATAGGGTGGCACCTGTGGCTCAAAAGAGTAGGGCGCCGACCCATATACCAGAGATGGTGGGTTCAAACCCAGCCCCGGCCCAAAATAAATAAATAAATAAATAATAAAAGGTCACTCAAAAAAATAAAGGGTATTTAAAATTCTTCACTGATATGACACCAATTTCTAATTTAGGCATAATTGGGGAAAATAAATTAGGAATAAAGGACATTTAAAGAAGAAACAAAGGCATGTGCAACTGACAACTGATTCCTACAGCAGCCTCGCGGTAGTAAGACGCTACCAGCCACTCTCTTAATGACAAAATTATTCTTTACATAACCTAGCAACAGTCACCCAAGAAAATATACAACTGAATAAATAAAAGCTGAAAAGTAACCTGAAAAGATCAACTAATAAAACTTTCATCAATTGAGTGAACTGAGCTTTAATCTGACTTCCACGAGTTGCTACATTCGTCTGTTCTAAAGTTCACCATTAAACTGGACGGTGAAACTTTGATTTCATTGATTCCAAATTAGAAATAATCTATACAATTTCTTCCTTATGTCTTATTTCAATCTCTCCTATTGTAATTTAATTTAACCACCCATTATTTCCACTTTGGACAGACCTGCTATTTCTGCTCAAATGATAATGGCTGAATAAAAATGATTCTGAACAACTGCCAGTTAATAATAGGAAGCAAAAGAAATGTCACAGAGGAGAATTCTGTTTTCTAGTGTAACCACGGAGTTTGCTAAAATAATAAGAAAGTGTTTTAGTTACAGCCTCACCCTTAAGCGCAGTCATTCTTTTGCAAATTACCTTTTGTTGACTCATCCTCTATTGGCTGTTTGAACAAGGTAATATCCTTGAAAGTGCACAAGAACAAGACCACCTTTTCATGTTCATTTCTTATTGGTGCAATTTGCATGTAAAACCAAACAGGGGTTCCTGTAACAGAGAAAGAGAGTGTCACAGCCACAGCCGTGGTTAGGCCTCCTGCCTTCCCTTTTCCTCCAGCTGCCAATGGCTGTGTCAGGAGTCAGCACCAAAACAATTATTTCAATTCCTATGAAGAATTTTAAAACCTTTATTTTTGCATCAACTACCAGGTGCTCAAATTTAATAAGCATAGTTTTCAACCCCAAATATACACATTCTAAAGTAAAGCACAGGGTGTCACTTCACGATGCAGGAACACAGAGAGGCAGGCTTGGTGCTTAAGGAAGGCCAGCGTCACCTATAGTTCTGGGTCCCTAGACCACCGCTGCTCTCACCAGCTTCCTTTTGATAGTCTCAACCAGTGTGATCACTGCTGCAGGCTTCTCTCTTCTTCTCCCTTTGACAAGTGTCTCCAATTAACTGCAACAGCAATGCCTGATGTTCTGATAAGTAACCCTCCTGAAGGAACATTCACAGTGCTGTTTCTATCCCAAGGTTTTGTCTTTGGTCACACAGATGGACACGATAGCTCTCTGTCTGTCGCTTTGACTGCATCCCCGCATCAGAGGGGATCAGCAAGACTTGATGCCTTACCTGAAACTTTAAAGGCAACCTTAAAAAAGAAAGACGTGCCCTCCATCTGTGAGTGTGCCGGGTAACTTCATGAGCCACTGCTTCCTGCCTCGCTCACCCAGAACAAAGCTGGACTCACACAAAGGCTACTGTAGACTCCAGGGGACAATCAGGAACTGGTATTTGCCAGATAATAAATACAGACATGAGGGTACAAGAAACACCACTGAAGGAGCGTCTCCATCCATCAGGTGATAAAACTCGGAAGGGATGTTCCATTAAAATCAAAAGACAGATTTTCTACCCTATTTCCTCGCAGCCGCAGTGCAGTAAAGCCCCTCCAAGCATTCTACCTTAAGCATAAAAGTTTTGCTAGTTTATAATTTGAGGAGACAAATGTACAGCTATTACTGTGGCCAAGAAAAACCTTCACCTAATGACATGATAAAGGGGAACACGACATTAACACAAGATGAAATGATTTAACTACCAGGCTCAAAAAGGCAGAGAGCAGAGATTTTCTAAGGAAATACTTAATTCTGACAACCAGGTATTTCTGCAACCCCAGGGAGTCTATGGAAGGACTTAGCCATTTCCAAAATTGATTGCAGGATGAGACAGGGATTTCAAAAAGAATCACATCATCTCCCAGAGAAGCTTGTGCTTCGGTTTCTGTTTTCTTATTTTAAACAGTGTCCAGGAACTGTGAGTCACGTGCAGAGTTTCACAAAGCACCAGTGCACACAGAGGCCGTGGCTGTTCCCACACCCTGAGCTTGGAGCAAAGGGGTCATAAACTAAGAGAAAAGGGCATTAAAATTAAGCCATTTTCCCAACTCTGATGGAAATCTCAACAGAAAGAGATGATGTTACTTGCCAGGCCTTCCTATGAAACAGCAACTCTTCACATTCTGGCAGGAGTCAGAGCTGTCTACAAAACTGATATAGAGGTCAAAGTGGACTTTTTCAACTTCTCCAGCAACAGTGGTCAGACTTCCCCAAGTAGGATGAGTATCTGCCAAGTATCTGGTGAAACTGCCTTCGTTTTCTAGATTTGAGGTTTAGGGGGCCAGAGAGCCTGGGAGGGGTAGACAGGAGGACTGTCGCCACTGGGAACTCCGAGCAGGGCCCCGGCATTGATTACTGGGAGCAGCTGGCGGTCAAGCCTCTGTGTACTCAGAAAGAGCCATTTTAAAATCATTGTCCCAGAAATATTATTTCTTTCCCCACAGTAAAAACAGCCCCATGCTGCTCAGAGCATTGGACTTAAAGAACTGAGACCCCAAAATGAAACGTTTTAATTGTGACACACACTAAACTGGACACCTCAGTCCGCCCAATGGTGTTTAACCTAATTACTTAACAGAAGCCCTGGGAGGGCTTGGCATTTAGGCATTCCCAAAATTGTTTTCTATGGACATGTGAATTCTTCTACTGAACATTTTCAAATAGTCATAAAAATATAATTTTTTAATTGATGTTCAAAGCTTTCAGCCAACCACTTACCAGATTGTTTTAAAGTTGCTTTTAAATGGTAGAATTCTTTTATAATACATAGGTAATACCTGTCCTTATTATTAAAGTTAAAAAATAAAACAGAACCCAACGGAGATAATACACAGAAAGGAGACTTTTAATTTACAGTTTTATAAGGTATATAAAGTATATAAACCACCCTGAAAGGAGGCTTTCGGAAATGTAAAATTCAAGTAATTATTAACATGATTTAAAACACGATATAAACGAAACACAAACTCCACTAAGGTATTTTTGAGAAACTCAGCAACTATGGACTTGCCTTTGTTGATTTAAAATCAGGCAAAGATTTGTTTATTCTGCTTATCTGTCAGAGTGAATGACCTTAGTAATATAAGTAATATGGAATATTCTGATGTTATTTGCTAAACTAAGGGCACATGGGTAAGTCATTCAAGGAATACGTGTAGCAAACCTATTTGAAAATGGAAGACTTACTGGTATATGGGTCTCTTATTAAATTATCAATATGGATTTGGGACTGGTAAAAAAAAAGACCCAGAAAATATCCATGGCTTTTCTCTTGAAAAGGACAGATATGATCATTTGGAAAGATTTGCTTTTGAGGTGATGAGCCAAATGACATTTAGCTATGACTTCAAACAGAAATATCTCTACGGCCTTAATTCTAAAAGGAAAGATGAGATGATAAGACCTTCCTCAGGTAAAACAACTAAAGACAAGTGCTCCCGGCCTGGCGCAGTGGCTCACGCCTGCAATCCTAGCACTCTGGGATGCTGAGGAGGATGGATAGCTTGAGTTCACAGGTTTGACACCAGCCTGAGCTAGAGCGAGACCCCGTCTCTAAAAATAGCTGGGCATTGTGGCGGGCTCCTGTACTCAGGAGGCTGAGGCAAGAGAATCGCTTGAACCCAAAAGTTTGAGGTTGCTGTGAGCTGTGACGCCACAGCACTTTTCTAAGGACGAAGTGAGACTTTGTCTCAGAAAAAAAAAATAAGTTAATTAATTAAAGACGAATGCTCTCCCTTTTTCTGTCCCTTTGTTAGTCATAAGAAAAGTCTATTATAACAAAAATAAAACTCTTATTTTAATTCCAAATATTCCATAGATAATGGAGAGGAAAGTGGAGATGACACTTTATACTCCACAATCCAACAGGCCACTGACACTGACCATGAAAAAAATGTTTCCTGGTGACATTAAATGTTTCCCAGACTTAGGAAGGATTTAGTAACCATCAATTTCCACAGAAGATGACAATGGACTTTGCTATCGTTTACCATTAACACTGAATAAATTGACCTGTCTTATGAAGTGACTGCTCATTTCCAAAAGGAAAGAAAGGAGAATCTGGGAAAGCAGCAAAAAGAGACCAAGTAAGTAACTGTGCAAAGAAAGTGAGTTAGAAAGGAGACTCAGCTGATGAATGTACCATTTGCTTGCTTGTTTGTTTGCCTCCAAATTTGGATGGAAAGTCTGTGTCACGAGGCATTATGTGACTGTATAATGAACATTTTAACATGCACAAATCTCATTCCAGAAAACAGCTCACAACAATCACTACAAATTTTCCCAATGTGAATAACCGGTTCTGAAAGTAGTTACTACCCCCGATAGCCTCCCACAATGAACAGTCTAGGTCTGGCAAAGGATTCACCTCCGTAGCAAGCAAGTATTCCTGTGTCACCTGCTACCTAGGGTTGTACAGAAAGGTACCTGCACACACCCAGCGTTACCAATCACCTTTTCCTTTAACCACAAGTGGTTAATGGATTTCTCTGCCTTTTTATTTATTTTTATTTTTATTTATTTTTTATTTTTGAGACAGTCTCACTATGCCGCCCCAGGTAGAGTGCCACAGCATCACAGCTCACAGCAACCTCAAACTCTTCACCTCATGTGATTCTCTTGCCTCCGCCTCCCAAGTAGCTGGGACTAGAGGCGCCCTCCACAACACCCGGCTATTTTTTGGTTGAAGTTGTCATTGCTGTTTGGCAGCCCGGGCTGGGTTCCAACCCGTGTCTGCGGCCGGCGCCCTCACCACTGAGCTACAGGCGCTGCCCCTCTTGCCCGCAGGCCCGTTTTTAGTTCTTGCCAGGTACCCACGGAATCTTTATCATACAAAAAGGTCACATTTAAAATTTTTCTCCCATTCCTCAAAAGGTTGCTTCTCCTAAGTAGAGTCATTTGTTGATTTTGTTATCTAATCTCACCAGTAACCTCTCCCCCTGCCAAGAGAAGAACAGTATGAATTTTACCCTCTCGCCACAGTGTAGTTCAGTGGCCACTTACAGAAACAGCATTAACAGAGTGGGCATATCGCATTGGTAATTTTGATACCTACTGTTTTTCTTGTACAGAAGAACTTCAAAGCAATTTGAATCGTAGTTGTCAAAAGTCTGCCTGACTTTCTCAATGGTCTTCTTGTCAGTCAATTCACCGTACATAAAACTGGTGGAGAAAAAAGAAAAACAATCCATTTCAGTCACCCTTTAAATGCTACACAGAAATCAACACTTATCTTTGATTAAGTAATGAAATACAATGTTGCTCCTACATGATGAATTAAAACTATGTTTTCTGGGGGTGCGGGGGTAAGAGGTTTATTTGGTTTTGTTTAGAGATGGGGCCTCACTCTGTCATCAAGGCTGGAGTGCAATGGTACAAACATAGCTTACTGCAAGTTTGACCTGCTGGGCTCAAGTCGTCCTCCGGCCTCAGCCTCCCAAGAGGCTGGATTACAGAGCCAGGCTTTACCAGAGGGGTCCACCCTGCAGCCCGCAGGCCCGTATGCACATTATCAGAGGCCTGTTTTCCTTATCTGTGGTATCAGATATCACAAATAGTATGCACAGGCCTTTATTAGCTCATCAGCTTTCTCATTAGTGCTTATGTATTTAATGTGTTGCCCAAGACAAATCCTCTCCTTCCAACATGAAGCAGAAAAGAAGAAAGTTTGTTCACCCTGTTCCTAAACCCGTTTTAATCATGATGATTAAACTTCTATTTAAATAAGCTAGAAGTCAGACAGAAAGAAAAGAGAAAAGCAATTCTGGCCTTCCTTCCTGATAAGCACAGATTTCAATTACCATGGTTTAGTTACATAACATCAGTTTTGTAACAACAGAGTTCAAATTACAGTTACCACTGTGACTGTGTGATAAAAACTTCTCCGCTAGCTCTGAAGTCTACAAATCAATAATAAATAATAGATTCATACCATGACCAGTGACCAACCACATCTTGCAAAGCCTATCAGTATTGGTGACTGTACAGCTATTAATTCCACACACAGACAGCAAAGTATGTAGTCCTGCCGCATCCTTGTCCCTCTGTGATAAACCGACATGACGTTTTATATAAAAGTGGACCATGAAAAACAGATACTACCCAACAAAGACTAAAGCATCCACCAAAGATATAAAAAAATGAGGATGCTGGAAGGGAAATTCAAATTGGACATAAATGAAGTTATGGAAGAAACAGATGGCCATAAAAACGTGAACACTGGTGTCATTTGAAAGACTCTAGACACGCAGCTAGAGGGAAGGTGAACTCGTAAATCAGAAAAGTGGCTGTGACAGAATGGACCACGGTTTCCCAGGGGAAACACCACCAGTAAAACAGACTCCGCACTGAAGGAGTTCTACTAGACAGTTCACAGTAATGAAAGTGACAGGATTCAATTCTGAGGTCGATTCAAACTTAGAAAGGAATATGACAATTTGCTAAGAGACACAAAAGATCCTGTAAGAAGGGAACAGGCAAGTACGGTTCCAATGACTTGCAGTAAGTTCTTCACAAAGAAAAAAAAATTCTCACTATTTCTAATGTTCTAAGTCACCGTGTACTAAACATTAATTTACTATCATTTTAATCTCCCTGCATGTCTAACCAACAATAAAAATTTTTGAAGTTTTGACGATTTTTTAAGGTGACAGAACAATCATAATTTTTTGCATTGAGTCATTTTTCGCATGTCAGATCCTACCGCATGGTTTCAGTTTGCCTGGTCTTTTTTATGCTTCTAAACCACCACGTAGGCTGTATATTACACACATAATGCACTGGCATTCTCATCATTTCCGAGGATTTTCTTATGGTAAATATTATACAAGAGTGTCTAACGGGAAGAAAGTAAAACTTCCATCTTGAAGGAGGCATGCACTATTACCCTGGCTAAAAGAATATACGAAACAAAACACACAAGGAGTGAATGGCTAAGCTACATAAAAGCCGTCCTACGATTGGTCTCTCTACTTTCTAAGAGAACTTTGGCAGAAGTCTGATATTTACATAATAGAACTCACTCAAAGATCACAGCATCCATTCTAAATGCTTTCAAAATCATTAGTTATGCATCTAATATTAGACACATAGTTCTACTGGTTAGTAAAACTGTCCAGACCATTTCTTCCACCAGAAAAGAAAATACAGATCCGCCTTTTGTCTTAACGAAGACTTTGAAAGTTCAAATGGCGACCTTTGTTACTGCTTTTCTTCTTCTTTTCAGAGTTCAGTACTGTCCAGAACCTGATAAAAAGTGTGATGGAGCCTGAAACATATGCGACCTATGGAGTGCTCGCTAAGGAAAAGAATACAAAATTACAAAACAAAATAAGGCACGGAGTCTTGAAGGACATCCACTCAAGTCAGGATGGTTTAAATTCTTTACCCTCATAAAAAATCTGTGTCTCATTTTACCAATATGTAAATTTACAACCTGAAAAGCATAGTTTGTCATGAGTAAAGAGAAACAGGTTCTGATGACAACACCACATTACAACTAGAAATTACAGGGGAACTCAAGCCCATCTTCTGAAACACAAAGCTAAGGAACTACTGCAGGAGAAACCAAGCGATAAAGGGAAGAAGAGAAAGCAGACCAAAGATCATTCAAGTACAGGGAAACTTTTACCCTTCATTTTCACTTTTGTGTATATTTTATTTAAAAAGAAAATTTCACTTGTCATTCCACTAATAAAATAATAAAAGAATCTCAAAATACAATGACAGAATCTTACTCCCTGATCGTACATCTAGCAACACAACTGCGAGCCACCACTGAAAAGCCACTATTGCCCTCAGAATGGGAGAAGATATTCGCAGATTATGTCTCCGACAAAGGTTTAATACACCATGAAATATTTTGCAGCCATAAAAAGAGGGAAACTTTACATATTTTATGTTCACTTGGATGGAGCCAGAACATAGTCTTCTATTTCTGTCCTCAAGAACAGAAATCTGTATTTTAACACCTTGTTGCATCTGGTGCATGTAAAGTATGGGAACTGTGGTTCTAAGGCAATGGTCTCCAAATTTTCATGAACCCTTATCACTTACCAGGAAAACACTATTTTGAGTATGTTCCCTATTCTCAACATACGTAAGTTGCATAAATGTATTACTGTTAACCAATAGATCACCTATATCACACGACCATTCACTGTATAAGTTTCTGTATGGATGTATGTTTTCATCTGTCTTGGGTATATACACATGAGTGGAATTGCTGAGTCGTATTATCATTTGTAATCTGTAACTTTGAATTGCCAAAGTTAAAGCAATTATCATTTGTAACCTGTTAAGGAATTTTCCAAAGTAGCTGCATCAATTTATTATACATTCCTACCAGAAGAGTACTAGTTTCTTCACATATTAGCCAACAATTGTTATTATTTGTCTTTTTTATTCATAGCAAACTTATTACATGTGGAATGGTATTCTATTATGGTTTTTATTTGCATTTCACTAATGGCTAATAATGTTGGACATACATCAAATGCCATTGTTCATCCATATATTTTCTTTGAAGAAATGTCTACCCAGATCCTTTGTCTATGTTTTTCTTCACCCATTTTTCAATTATGTCTTCTTATTATTGAGATGTTCTTTTATATATTCTAGATATGAGTTAATACAAACTATATTGAGATAGTTCTTACTATATTCTAGATACGAGTCCCTTATCAGATACATGATTTTCAAATGATAGTCTCTCATTATGTGAATTATGGTCTTTTTACTTTTTTGATGGTGTTCTTTAAGGAAGAAAAGTTTAAAATTTTGATTATGTCCAATTTATCCATTTTTTTCTTTTGCTGCTAGTGGTTTTGGTGTCATGTCTTAGGATGCTCTGTGCAATCAAAGGTCATGGATCTTTGATCCATTTAAAGTTAATTTCAGTACCAACAATAACCAAGCCGAACAAACAGTCAAGGACTCTATTCCCTTCACAGTAGTGCCAAAGAAGATGAAATATTTGGGAGTATACCTAACAAAGAACATGAAATATCTCTACAAAAAGAACTATAAAACGCTAAGAAAAGAAATAGCTGAAGATGTTAACAGATGGAAAAACATATCATGCTCATGGCTGGGAAGAATCAACATTGTTAAAATGTCCATACTGCCCAAAGCAATATATAATTTTAATGCAATACCTATTAAAGCTCCATTG
>CAUYPK010125233.1:0-29633 GCA_963574355.1 Loris lydekkerianus | reverse complement strand
GGGGTCCCTCTGCCTCTCACGGGGGCTGCCCCCAACTGGCCCCGGGGTCCCTCTGCCTCTCACGGGGGCTGCCCCCGGCTGGCCCCGGGGTCCCTCTGCCTCTCACGGGGGCTGCCCCCGGCTGGCCCCGGGGTCCCTCTGCCTCTCACGGGGGCTGCCCCGTTGCCCCCTTGCAGGCTGTTCCCTTGGGAACGCAGACCCGCCACATAACGACGCCGCGTTCTCAGGGCGGCGGGCGGGGAGAGCGCGCCCCCTGCTGGCTGTGCGCGGAGCCTTCGCTTTCTTAACCCGGAGCAAAACATCTGTTCTCTTGGTAATGAGAGCACAAGAGACCTCTACATTTTTATTTTAAGCAACAGGAATCTCTCAGAAGTTAGAGGTTCGGTATGTGTAAGAATAAGTGGGGGGGGAAGCAAAGAGAACAGCAATGACGTTTTGAAGCTGGAAAAACATAGAGACAAGTGGAAATTGACTTAGCAGATCCTAAAAAGCCAAATCGCAAACTAACAGAGGAAAGCTGGATGCAGCCTGCTACACCCACACCCCACAGGAGACGCGGGAAGGGCAGCCAGCTGGCCAGCAGGCTCGGTGAGGAGTCTGGGGAGCCCACTTCCCCTCTTCAGGAGGCTGGGGCAACTGCCCCTTTCCACCCCACAGAAGTTTGAGGGTTTTATTTGTGGACAGCCAGCTGAGTGAGCACCTTCCCTAAAACAGGGGACCCCATGACCACGTGTGTGCTGAATGCTGAGACTCCCAGCTCTCTTCACCCCACTCTGCTCCAGAGCCAGTAGCCAGACCTGCACCCTCCAACAAAGGTTTGGAAGACACTTCCCCGGAGGATCTGAGCAGCCCAGAGAAGGACTTGAAAATACTGACCCGGGGGACTCCACAACAGAGGTCCCTTCTAGATGACCTTCCCGCGAACCTCAATGTCAGTAAGCCCTGCTGGGGAGCCCAGAGTTCAAGTCAGCACTTTTTTTTCCTTGAGACAAGAGTCTTGCTCTGTTGCCCTGGGTAGAGTACCGTGGCGTCACAGGTCACAGCACCCTCAAGCTCCTGGGCTCAAGCAATGTTCTTGCCTCAGCCTCCCAAGTAGCTGGGACCACAGGTGCCCACCATAACACCCAGCTAGTTTTTCTACTTCTACTGAAGATGGGGTCCCACTCTTGCTCAGGCTGATCTCGAACTCATGAGCTCAAGGGATTCCCCAGCCTCAGCCTCCCAGAGAACTGGAATCACAGGTGCAAGCCACCGTGCCCAGCCTTAAGTCAGCATTTTAGATTCTCACAATTATGAGCAGACAGCCAAGGTTTCCAGACATTTTAGGAAAACCACTAAACCAGCAGTTCTCTCAACCTGTGGGTCGCGACCCCTTTGTAACAATGAAAATACATCATGGCATTAGGAAGGTTGAGAACCACTGCTCTAAAAAAAATAACACAGCATTGAAAGTGCTTTTCTCCCTGCATGATACGTCCCCTCCAAATTGTTGCCCATGTCTGTTTTAGTTTCTATTATTAATAGCCTTAGAGCAGTAAGAAAATATATTGCATCTACGAAACAAGAGCACATAAAACAAAGATTTGAATAACAACCTAAAAGAGTTCTCAGTAACAGGACTGGAAATTAAAGTTGAGATACTCTCTGAAAAACTAAAGCAAAAGAACAAAGAGATGGAAAATACAAAAGAGAATGTTACAGAACTAGTCCATAACATCCAACAGCCAAACAACAGAACTCCAGAAAGAAGACAGAGGGAGAAAAAACAACAAAGAAATAATTCACAGAAAATTTCTAGAACTGAAGGACAAAAGTTGCCTGATGGAAAGGGCCCGTGCAGGCCCAGTAACAGCAGGCTGAGTGAGAAGGGTGTGCACCAGGCACACGGGCATGAGTGCCGTGAGCACCAGAAGCACCAGGAACGGAGCACAGGCCACAAGCTTCCATGGTGTGTGGGGACAAGTCAGTCAGCACCAGAAAGGCTTCAGACTGCTCAAGAGCAAGCAAGGATTTGAGAAGGCAATGGGGTTGTACAGACTCATCACAATGTGTTTGCATGTGTACAATAAAGACATTTTCATCCATGCATACTTCCCCCAAATTCACCCACCACCACCCTCTCTCCAGGGTCTGTGGGCAATAATATAAAAACAATAACCAAAAAAGAAGAAGACATGAGACACAGGACACCAGAGACCCAACAGAGGGGAGGGACAGCGAGTCTCCCCTCCCAAGGTGACAGTGCACCCGGCAGAGCACAGCCAGTGCTGCAGCACAGGTGGGGCAGGGTGAGAGCAGTCTTCCCAACTCAGGGACAGAAAGCCCAGCGGAGCTAGTCTGAACTCTGGCCCTTACTTATTCACCTGGCAACATGTTGATGAAATGCCTGCTCTCCCCTCAGGCCCACAGAAGTGACGTCTTTGATCTTCTTCTAAGAGCAGGAGCGAGGCCCTGGTGAGCTCTGAATCAAAACCGAAGGGCAGCCCACTCCTCCAACCTACCCATCTATTCAGTAACTAGTCCACAGCACAGCCGGACAGACATCACAGGACTCCTTTATAATCTTGCCCTCGGACTCCCCCAGAAGGGACTCTTGTGGGTTCTCAGAGGGACCTACACCAGGCTGGAACTCAGAGACGTCTGGTTTATCTCCTGAGAGCTTTTATCTCTGAGAACATTATCCTTGCCCTGCACGACTAGGCTTGGGCTTACTACTCAGCATCTCAGAACCATATATTGCTCAGGGCTATACACAGGAAGCGTGAAAGCATAAAGACAACAGGTAACAGTCAGCCTGGGTTTTGGGGGGACAGGGGATCTCACCCAGGAAGGAGCACACGGGGGCTCCTAACGTGCCAGTGACACCTGCTGCTGGAGCTCGGCAGGTGAACACCAGCGTGCACGGCCTTTTGTTCATTTGTTCTTTAAAACACACATTCATGTCTTAAACACTCTTCTTTATGAGAGAGCATGCTGCAACAAAAAGGTATTTTAGGTAGTAAGTGGATTCTTATTTAAATCAATGAAATTGTTTTAACATCCCCAAAAACTAAAGAAGCCTCCCCAAATTTTTTTTTTTTTTTTTTTTTTTTTGAGACAGTATCACTCTGTGGCCCTCGATAGAGTGCAACAGTGTCATAACTCACAGCAACCTCAGACACTTGGGCTCCAGTGATCCTCCCGAGTAGCTGGGACTACAGGCGCCCACCACAACGCCTGGCTATTTTTAGAGACGGGGTCTCACTCTTGCTCAGGCTGGTCTCAAACCTGTGAGTTCGGGCAGTCCACCCACCTCAGCCTCCCAGAGTGCTGGGATCCCCAAACATTCTTAATAATTTTATGTCTACCAATGTGAAAAGTTGTGTGTAAAGGCAACTTGTATATAATTCACCAAAGCTGATACAAGAAGAAGAAAATACAAATAATTCTATTACATAATCATTTTAAAAGTTGGATCCACTATTTAAAACCTTCCTACAAAGAAAACTTCAGGCCCAAATGTGTTTATCAGTGACTTTTACTAAACATCTATGAAAGGAATGATACATATTACACAATTTCTTGCAGAGGATACAGAAAGAGGCCACATTCTGTAACTTATTTTGTGAGAAATAAGCCCAAAGCCTGATGAGAACACTATAAGGAGGAGAATTACAGGCTGGTCTCACACATGAACTCAGATGCACACTCACAAACACGCATCAGCAAGCCGAGCCCAGAGGTGCACACAATACACTTATCCCCAATGTCTCTCTATATATACGCGTGTGTACACACACATACACCGTCGCGCACAGAATTGACTCTTGAAGAATACATGTTTGGACTGCAAGGATCCACTCATACACAGATTTTTTCCAAAAAATATGTTGGGAAGATTTTTTGAGACTTGCAACAATTTGAAAAAACTGAAAGATGGCTCAGCACCTGTAGCTCAGTGAGTAGGGTGCCGGCCACATACACCAAGGCTGGTGGGTTCGAGCCCGGCCCAGGCCTGCTAAATAACAATGACAACTGCAACCAAATATAGCTGGGTGTTGTGGCAGGTACCTGTAATTCCAGCTACTTGGGAGGGTGAGGCAAGAGAATCGCTTGGACCCAAAAGTTGGAGGTTGCTGTGAACTGTGAAGCCACGGCACTCTACCAAGGGTGACATAATGAGACTCTGACTCAAAGATAAACTGCATAGCATAGAAATATCCAAAGAGTGAGCTCCCGCCTAATGAGCACAGTGTAAGGGTGTGCGGCACACCTCCTGGGGACCTAACCTAACAAATGCAAACAATGTAACCTGATCATCTGTTCCTTCACATTAATCTGAAATTTTAAAAATATCAAAAAATAAGAAAAAATAAGTATGTCATGAATACATAAAATATATGTAGATTCTAATAAATTTTATCATCTAACACCATAAAATACACACTAATTATAAAAAGTTAAAATTCATCAAAACTAACACAAACGCAGACCATGCACGTGTCACCTGCAGGTGAGGGAGATGTAAGCCGAGTGTACAGATGCTGTATTAATCTGCACAAAATCGGGTGGCGCCCCTGGCTCAGCGAGTAGGGCGCCGGCCCCATATACCGAGGGTGGCGGGTTCAAACCCAGCCCCGTCTGAACTGCAACCGAAACGGGCGTTGTGGCGGGCGCCTTGTAGTCCCAGCTGCTTGGGAGGCTGAGGCAGGAGAATCACGGAAGCCCAAGAGCTGGAGGTTGCTGTGAGTCCTGTGACGTCACGGCACTCCACCGAGGGTGGTAAAAAGTGAGACTCTGTCTCTACAAAACAAAGAAAAAAAAGAAATATCTTCTTTAAATACAAATATGCAATAGTGTGATTATTACTTTCTGTGTTGTAACAACAATATATAACGGACTCGACATCGGCCACTTACCTAAACATCGAACTAAAAATTTAGTGAGTTTTTGATGAAAATATCCATAGTCTTAAAATACCTTACACATTAGCAAATAATCTGAAAGAAACGGAGACTTGTTAGTTTGTGACATATAAGAAAATACAAAAATAAGAATGGAAATATTTAGTAAGTTGTTTGGGGGGGTCTAAGAATTTTAATTATTTATGCATAAATTGAAATATACTGCATACCTGTAAATAATTCTTTAAAGGGATGCTTAAGACCTTTTATAATAATTAATGAGGACTATTACACTTCACACACAAGACACACTCACACAAATATGCAGGGGAACCTCACTGGATCCCATTTTTAGGCTGCTCCCACTGTGAGTATTTATTCTCACCCTAACTTGGAAACATCAAATCTGCACTTCTGTAGAAAGCATATATGTCATTTCTAATTTGCAAATACAACTTAGGTGTTTTTCAGAAATTGAGAGGGATGCCTTTATTTTAAGGAGAAATTCAGGTTTGTTCTGGTGGCCATGAATTTGATGACACAGCAGCTCTAAGTCCTTTGGATTTCAGGTTCCCTTGGGGAATGTGTTGGGCACCCTGCCAAGCCTAACAGTTTGCCTGACAAATGCTGGCAGCCAGAGGTCCACAGATAAATCCAGCTATGCCAATTTTATTTCTTATTGGATCACTGTAAAAATTATCTTCTGAAAATAAACCCTAGAATAAATTTTTCTGTTAAGGTGTAATGAAAGGGCACTTTGTTGCTGATATTTAATTCAGAGACAATTTTTCTCTCTTCCCACATAGACTAGACTGAGTCTTAATGTTGTTGTGACAGGTAGGAACCAATGAAAAAAAATACATCAGCACCCGGACATGGTTTCCGTAGTTGCAAAGCCAATGTTCTGGAAACCTTGTCCTTTGGCACACCCCCTGGGTTTTTCTTTTAAGTACATTATCAAAAGTACAGTTACTTCAAGAGAATGAGAAGACAACCCACAGTCAAAATATACAACAGACTTTAAAAACCCAACAATAAGAAAATAAACAACGTGACTGAAAAATGTGTGAAAGGTTTGGGCATCTCACCAAAATAGACATGCAGATGGAAAATCAGCACATGAAAAGATGCTCAATATCATATGTCATTAGAGTAATGCAAATTCAAACAACTTTAAGATACCAATATATACCTACTACGAGGCAGAAATCCAAACCACTGATAACACCAACTGCCGACAGGGGTATGGAGCAGTCGGGAAGGCAAAATGGTGCAGTCACTGTGGAACACAGTTTGGCAGTTTCTTATAAAATCAAACATTCTCTTACCGTGTGATACAGCAATTGAGCTTCCTGGTATTTACTCGAGTTGAAAAATGTCTGTCTGTACAAACCCTGTGCATGAGTGTCTACAGCAACTCTACTCACATTCCTCAAAGCCTAGAACCAACCAAATAGGCTAATCTGTGAATAAACTGTGGTCCATTCAAACAATGGAATATTAATCACTCCTATATAATCACTCCTATATAATCACTCCTGGGTAGGTGCAGTGGCTCACACCTGTAATCCTAGCACTTGGAGAGGCAGAGGCGGGAGGACTGCTTTATCTCAGGAGTTCAAGACTAGCCTGAGCAAGAGCTAGAGTAGTCTCTAAAAAACAGCCAGGTGTTGTGGCAAGTTTCTGTAGTCGGGAGACTTGGGAGGCTGAGGCAAAAGGATCGCTTGAGCCCAAGAGTTTGAGGTAGCTGTAAGCTATGACACCACAGCACTCTACTAAGGGTGACAAAGTGACAAAAAATAAATAAACGTGACAAAAAAATAAATAAAAATTAAATAAAATAAATAAGTAAATAAAATAAAATAAAATAAAAAGAACATGCTATCGAGCCATGAAAATACATAGGGAAATCTTAAATGTATTTTAGTAAGTGAAAGAAAACCTGAAAAGGCTACCTACTATATGTTCCAACTGTACAAAGCTGGACAATTAAGTTTACAAACTCATCCCAGTAAAAGCGCTCATGCCTCATTGGCTGAATGTCACTGAAGTCACCAGAGATGTATATTCCCCTTGGGAAGGTACGCACTGACATCAGTGCTAAGTCCACCCTTTAAAGCACTTTTTTCTAGGATAAGTTGTTGAACTTAAATGTCAGACAACAGTTCTGATGGTCATTCCAGAAAAAGAGCTCCAGGCTTGGCGCTGATAGCTCAAGCGGCTGAGGCACCAGCCACGTACACCAGAGCTGGTGGGTTCAAATCTAGCCCAGGCCCGCCAAACAACAATGACAACTATAACCAAAAAATAGCTGGGCATTGTGGCAGGTGCCTGTAGTCCCAGCTACTTGGGAGGCTGAGGCAAAAGGATAGCTTAAGCCCAAGAGTTTGAGGTTGCTGTGAGCAGTGACATCATAGCACTCTACCCACGGTGACAGCTTGAGACTCTGTCTCAAAAAAAAAAGACGAAGAAGAAGGGCTCAAAATTGTTTATTGAACAGAAAGTACAATCATTTTTTCAAAAGAGTTAAAAAATATGATAGGTCATACAACAGTCAAGATTACTATAATTTTTGCTTATAGTTGCAATATCAAGGATCAAGTTTTTAAGTGAATAACTGATGAATATGAATGATATAAAACTGTTAACTTTTTTGAGCTTCAAAAAATAATTTAATATGGTAAAATTTATTTAAAGGAATGCTTTAAAACTGGGGTTATTCAGGCAAACTTAACTATCTGTTCATCCTTTCAAGTCTATTTTTCTACCATTTTCTAGATCCTGTTTTTTGCAAACCATTTACCAGCCACCCACCACACTTTCCCACACTCATGATTCTGATGAATCTCTTACTTGAAATTTTATCAGTAGATAACGAAAGTCTACTTAATTTGGACATATACTGAAGAATATAAGTATTTTAAGGTATTTCATTTCAGTTTTTACTTTTTTGTTAGCTAAAGCATAAGCTTTTGACATTGAAACTATTTTTTCTTTATAATTTGTTTCTAACTACTGCTATCCATATCAAGTGGATATGAAAAAAATATTTAAATGGTATCTGATGGCTCTACCTTTAGGAACCACAGGATAATTCATTGTAAACTGTGTTACCTGCAGGACAAAGTGATTGAAAAAGTTCTCCATGGATTACAGACTTTTTATGGCCTTGACCAACCACTTTGGCTGTGTGAATCATATTCTTAACAACCTTCTCTGAATACAGCATCTGTCTACTACTTAGAAGGGCATAGAGAACATTCTCTGGAATGCCCAGAGGTTGCTTCTTGACACCTGGCAGCAATCTTTCTATCCGTGTTTTGAGGCCAGAAGGTGAAGGATGGAAGAATGTTTGACAACAGCACACTATCACCACTTTTAATCTATGTGCATGATAATGGGGAAATTAAGAGCGTCATGGAAACTCTCAAAATAAAAATGTTTCTTTCTGGCTATACAGCAACATTTAAGACATGACCATTTCTTAAACTGCTTTCACAAAAATTATTGCATCTGAAATTGAAAGCAAGAAATATGAAAGTCTATTCATTATAAAAATAAGATGCCTTATACATGACACCTAACTGGGTTTTTTTTTTTTTTTTTTTTTTCATTTTATCTGTAACATACAATGTACAGTAGAGATGGTTTAGAAATACTAACAATTTTGGTGTACTCTACTAATTGAGAACTTCTCGTAAGATATCCAACTTCCTGTATAGTTTATTAAAAAGTGAACATTTGTATTTAAGCACAGGCTCTTGTTCTTGTATATAAGTGAGATTGCATATACCACTTAAATGTTAAATCTTACTCTGAACTGCTGTATTTTACCTTACATACAAAATAGTCTATCTTTTATCCAAGGAAATGGATCATCATTTCCAGAAAGAAATATGTTAATGGTAAAAATATATTTATAAATTATATATGTACATATATATATATTTTAAAGGACAACTAATATAAAATCCATTAGTTTTAACACACTACCTCCCAAAGAGAAACTAATATATACAGTAAACAGTGTGAGCAAAGAATGTACGGCCGGCTTTGTTGAGTCAGTGATTTCCATGTGCTGGGTTGATTCCTGGCTCCAACTCTGCCAGTGACCCTTGGCTGTCTCCAACTACTCAAGCTGCAAACAGACTGAAGTCAATTTGTTTTCCTTATGTTTTTAAAGCCAGTAGCCTGGTATGCTAATTAGAAATAAATTGCTTGACCCATAAAAGAAACGGCAGGAAACCTGAAATGAAGGCATTATCCAACACTTCATGCTCCTTAGTGATGCCATTTTAAATATTTCAGACAACCTATAAATAATTAAAACCTCACCACAGCAAATTATGTCCTATTATGCAAATAAATAGCCTCCTCCCTGGTTTCATTAGAGATTCTAAATGACAAGCTGAGCAGTTTAAACATAGCAAGGTATTGCAGTGAGGCGAGAAATCTTTCAGTATTTTTTTTAATTGTTAGTGCCAAGTTTCATGTGGATTTTTACTCTAACACTTTAATTTGCATGAGCAAATAAACCTTTAATAAACCTTTTGTAAGTGGAGGAAATGCATCATTTAATTAAATTTGATTTGTTGTGAAACTATTGTGTCTTATGAATATTTAAGAGCCACAAACTCTCCCTTTTACTGAAAAGAGGGCAGTTATTAAGAGAGTACTTTTCAAGAAGTTAGGCGACAGTATGTGAGAGATGGAAAGTAATCAATAAATGTTTTACATTATATTTTTGATAAAATTGATAGACCTGCAAACAGATAATTATCAATAACATGCTTTTACTGCCCCACATCATATCATCGCTTTTAAAACAATTATATAAAAAAGAGGTTTTGTGTGTAAACATTTCAAAACTCCTTTGTCAAAATATTTCAGCCTGTCTTATTTTCTGTTTCCTTAAGGTGTTTACTTCTTTCCAAATTAAAATAACCCCAAGGATTATATAGTAAAGTCTGATCATCGTAAAACATTGGGGGGGGGGGAGAGGAGGAACCCTCCTATTTTTTAGTTGAAAAATGCTCTCCAAGTAATACAGAAATGCCACAGAATAGAGAAATACATAAATACCTTTGTGCACAAATAATTAAAATACTACATTACCCTGAAGCACATTCTCACATTGTTCCTTCAATTAAAACATTATAAACATCAAAGGAAACTCTTCCAAAATTATTTTACTGGTAATTGATTGTTGAAGAAAGGTTTATCACTTTTTACCATGCCAACAGAACATAGGTTATAGTAATAATACATGTGACTTTCTCTTGCACTTAGAAATTAAGGAATTTTCTAAACACCTCTATATAGTCTTTATTAACAACTTTAAAAGGCCACATAGGTTGGAAAAAAATGTGTCATATGTAATATAAATTATGCTTGCATGAAATCTAAATTAAAATAGGCAGATTTTATCTCCTTAAAAATAAAAAATATATAATTATTTATTATTAATATGAATATGAGCAATACCAACTATTAGGTTTTTAAAGTATTGTGATTCTTGTATATTATTTCAATTATATCAATATAACTGGCCCAGTTAAAAGCAATCTAGACATTTTTAGAAAATAATTTTGACGTAACCATGATTATTATAAATACATGAAGGCTCTTAGTAGTGTCAATTATATTCAAGGTAATGTAATGTTACTTGTGGAAGAAAAGGAATAGGTCAGTTTTACTCTAAAGAAAAAGGTGGCTTGGACTTCTACCAATGCCCTCAAAGTATCAAGACATCACCCACATTACCCAAAGTTGAATTACTGCTTATTTTGAGAAAGTAGGTTCATCCCTCCCTATTCACCACAGACATTCACTAAAACCTACACCTATTTTTACATCTGATTACACAACTTTAGCCTATATTCTGATCTCAGAAGATGAGGTCTCTCATCTCAGAATAATCTCTCTAATACATTTTCATCCTAATTCTTTGATAATAATTAACTTAGCTTCATTCCTGTTTTCAACTCCTCTTTCTCTGCCAACTCTCCCTTATTCTTTCTTCCCGCAAAATGAATGCATGAACAATGTTAATAAATGATTCCCAAGGAAACAAATGAAGTCAAGAGAAAGTTCCTCCCTTTACTCTGGGCTCCCCTCTACTGCCACTCTCTCCCCCTGTCCCCATTAATACTTGTCATTCCTATTGTACCAGCGTATCTTAGTCACAGTGAGAACTGGTACCAGACCACTGAAATTAAGCAAATACCCTACACAATGAATCATATGAGTTTTTCGGTTTCCAGAACTATGGAGCCATGATGGGTTAATTGTCTAAAGGTATGATTTTCTAGGGCTCCCCTTTCTGGGCCCTTTGCTTAGAAAGAGGATGCTTTTGTTGTGGTATAGTTTTGTCTGTGCCTATTGGTATCTCTAAGGAGATGAATTCTTCAGCAACAAGATACATATTGTGAAATGAAAGAATAATCTAGGAAACTCACCCCTGAGTTTTCCTGCATCACCCCTGATGTTTTCCAACATCACTAGCTGTTTTGAATTCTCTCCACCTTTCAAACAGTTCTTGTATTTATTTTGCATGTAATGTCTAAGGTTTTTAGTTACAGTTAAAAGAAGGGATAGGGGAAATATATTAAATATATTAATATTACATTAATTTTTAAAATTAGTTTGGGAGAGCTCAGTTTAAAAGAATTATTAATTTTTTGTATCTGTATCCAATATGTCTAATGAAATATATAAGCTTAGTTCCCTCCATGTTTTGAGTTATCTCTATAAGTTTCCTGAGAATATCTATTACTGCTTTCACTTTAATATCAAACACTTACATGTTTTAGCATTGGGAAATTAATTTTTTAACTCAATAAAAATCCTCAGAAAATGATTTAAAGTCTATTTATTAACGTTTAGCTCTGGGAGGTAGGCTTTATTGGGAAATGCATGGTAAGGTTGATTATAATTTCTTTATCCTTCAGAAGATTTATAATGATTATAAATCAAAAATACTTTTGTTTCTGTTTTAGGAATGCATTGTAAACTAAACATATACTATAAAGCATTATTTCACACAAAAGAAATGTATGCCCATGCTCCCTTTGTTTAATGAATATGCCACATTGTCTATCATTCTATCTTGTTTTGCATACTCATATATGCCTCACTTCTTAAGGGTATATTGGCCATTAATCCCTTCATTTTACACTTTGTTCCTAGTGTGAAAAGCTTCATAGTGTGTTCAGAATTGCTCAGCCTAAAATAGCCCTTCTGACTGTAGAGTTTTGCCTGACCCTGCTAAGTTTCTAGATTCAGTTATGTGTTGTTTATTTCTCTTGCTGGAAGCAAAATTTTATGCAACCCTAGGAGAAAAGATCAGAAAACAATTCTGAGCTGTTATTGGAGAATGCAGAGCTTGTACAGAGAATCAACCCTCAACCTTATTTAGATGGTTAAGAGTGAGGATCAAAAAGTTAGGCCAATCAGTGCAGTGTCTAGTATGCTCCAGGTCAAAGAGTATTAGACACTGCAGTGTCCCAGTATGGGGCTTGGATTCTTGAAGCCTTGGTTTTCTGTGATAGAAAAATAATCTCTTTCCATTTCCTATTATGTTTTAAAATACATATTACCTCCTTCTCTCCCTCTATGGCCTTCTCTGTCTCTTCTCTGCATTTCAGTCTGTTGCCTAATTTTCCCTTAGATATAAACCCACTCCATTTCAACTTTTATTATCCTCTGAAAACACATTCACCTTGTCCAACCTTGCTGCTTTTATATACCAAGAGAAAATGACCTGATAAACAACTTGATGCCAACATTTCAACAACAGTTTGGCAGATTAGTTTTCAAAGATATATGGTAAATATTCACTCTCAAATCCCTACATTGAAGCCTTGTTTCTTAAATGCAATCAGCATCAGCTTAAAAAAGCATTTTAGTTTATTTTCTGTAAATGTATTTTGGTGCAGATTCACACCAAAAACAAAAATGTAAAAGTTCCACCTTGATACAGTTGGTGCCCGAATTGGCCTGGGCTTCAGAAATGATGTGTATGTATGTGTGAGTGTATGTGTGTGTGTGTGTGTGTGTGTTCCTACATTTGCACACTCTTTAAACATTTTATGGAGAAATCGAAATCCATGAGTAATTTTTATCCAATAAAGTATTTTTTAGAGACATAGTCTTACTCTGTTGCCCTGAGGGTGCTGAGGTGTCACAGCTCACAGCAACCTCAAACTCTTGGGTTCAAGAAATCCTCTTGCTTCAGCCTCCTATGTAGCTGGGACTACAGGTTCTTGCCACACTCTGCTAATTTTTGTATTTTTAGTAGAGATGGGGTCTCTTGATCAGGCAGGTCTTGCACTCTTGAGCTCAAGGGATCCATCTTCCTCAGCCTCCCAAAAGTGCTAGGATTACAGGTGTGAGCCACTGAACCTCATGTTTCCAACAAAGTTTTGACACTCAAGTAATCACATGTAATTTCTCCTTAGTGTAATTTTGGTGCAAAAACTTTTAATTTTTTAGAAGGAAATCCCAAAGGACAATTACGGATTTAAGGTATAGTGGATTGTTCAGTTATCTATGAAATAAAACCTAAAACTGGTAGTTATAATAAATACCTCATTTGTAGAAATTCATACAATAAACAATAATTATCAATAAATGCAGAGACAGTATTGAGACTGGAGTTAGTAAGCATTCATAGTTTTTAAATAAATAGCCTGAAAATTAACATACAGTATGGAAACTGTTCAGCCTTACTTTATATAAGTAAAGTACAATTAAAATATGAATAAGATTCCATTTTCACCAAACTTTTTTAAAGTTCTTACTATAGACACTTATAAACACTGCAAAGATTAGAAGAAATGGGCACTCAAAATTTTTTCTCCAATGGAATTTCTTGACACTTATCAGATATTTTCAAGTAAAGAGTCCATAAGAGGATGAAATAATTCATATCTAGGAATACAACCTAAGGATATATAAAATTGTGCAAGGTTTTATTCTCAAAGAAATTTAATATCAACTATTCTATCTAGGGAATTGGAATTAAAATACATTTCCATGACCACTAATTCAAAGCTAGGTGAATTAAATACAGTAAATAGCACAATAAACTATTACTATTTAGCCCTTGAAAAATACTTTTCAATGGTATGAGAAAATAAATACCACTTTCAATATTAAATTAACAAGTACACAATAGGACTTACATGTCAAAATAATAAAAATTGCTTATCATTAATAACTTTTAGTTTCTCCTCTCCCCCTTCCTATACACTATCTGAATTTGCTAGAATGCAAGGATCTGACATTCATGCACTAATCTCCAGAAGGAGGCATATGATCCATTTTCATTTTGTATGGAGTTAAACCTTTCTAATGGAAGAACAGATTGAAAGTTGAATTTGCATCTTAATCTGAAGTACCAACAAGTTTACCCAACATCATAGAAGTTAGAGAGAAGGAAGTGTCAGGAATTCCTAGCTGGATTTGAACTTGACTTAAAAATGAATTTTAGAAGTGGACACAATCCACAGGAAAAGAATTGCAAACGAGTAACAATGTTCATGTGAGGTAGACTGGGTTTGCTGAGCAAACTCGCTCTAGACCGTCCTGAAGAATCCCTGCTGTGGAGGTTTGATCTCCTCCTGGTAGGGATTTTGAGCTCCTGGCAGCGTGACGGCCGCACTCTACGGGGGAAGAACTGCTGGAAGCCTCTCCAGGAACATAAACGCAAACAACACTTCCCCCAGCAAAGGATAACTCAATCAGAGAGAAGGGAAGAACAAGGGATTCCACACACCCCGCCCCGATACATTGTAGCTTTCCAGCCCGGCTTAGAGAACAAAGTAAAATATGTTGGAAACTTCATTGAAAAGCTGTAAGAAATAAAGTTCCAATAACTTCAATGTCAAATTCTGGAAGAGGAAGAGAAGAGCTAAAATGAAATCATTTGTTTAAAACATAATGTATATTTATTAAAATATACATTTTTAGTTTAAAACAGTGAATGATGTGGTACTTTTTAAAAAGAAAAACATACGTCTGAAAAGGTTCTTTTCTATATTTTATTTACAATATTTCTCTTTACTCATTGTGATTTTTCTCTACATTTTCTTTCAACAGGATAAAAAAAAGGACATGTATTTGAATATTTGTCTAAATCTTTGATGCTGGGACACTGCACAGATGTTCATGAATATGATTTTTATTTATATTTACTTTGCATCTTTGAAGAAGGCAGAATTTAGATATTATTTTTCTTTTTCTCTTTATTAGGGAACCAAAATTTCCAGGACTAAAGGACAAGCCAGTTGGACGTAAATCTGAGATTTTAAAAAGTATTTTCTAGTCATCAAAGCCAAATCAACATACAGCAAATAATCAACAAAGTTTATTTGAATTATTTTAGTGTGTTTTTCATTATAAAATGTTACCATGAAGTCCATCCTATAAAATAGCAAACATTCAAGATACCAAGAGGTATCTAGCATTATATCCATTATAGTAGCAATATAAAACACAAGGAAGAGAATTTGTACTTTCAAAATATCTGCTACTCAGTTGTATTTGAAAACTCAAAAGATTCCTCCTTTGGTTCTAAAGAGGCAAGCTCTGATGACACTCGTGCCTTCTCAGGGAGGTAAGCAAAGGGTGCCTCACACCCACTCCGTCAGTGCCTCACTCATTCCTTTCCCAGAGTAGTGAGAGTTTCAATCCACTGATAGGGCTGTAAGGAAGATTCTTACCAAAGTATGGTCTGGTGGTCTGTTTTCTGGGAGGGTTGATTTGCCTGCCTCTCTCCCTTCCTCCTTTTTGCAAAACATGAAACATGCATACTCCCAAGCACATGGAGCTACTAATCCTCAGAAAGCCGAATGTTAATGCAGGTCTGAAAGCCCTGAGTGCTAAAAGGTCCACCTCTCAGCTTCTCTGTGCAGCCAATAACCAAACAGCCAAACAGACTCCTGCTTCCTGAAAAGCTGGCTGGGCAAATGTCTTTATGGTAGAAACAGCCTTCTTTCCAGTCTCATGTTTCCAAATTTGACAGAGAACGTACAATTAAATTTGAATCTCAGGCAAACAATAAAAAATTTTAATATGATAGCCTCAAATATTTTGTGTATCACACGATACACTAAATTTATTGCTTATCCAAAATTCAAATTTAAATGTGTGTCCAGTACTTTTATTTTATTAAATCTGACAACCCTCCGCCAGGCAAGCTCCAGGATCTACATTCAGGCTACTAGGAAGGCAAAGGGTATCTAAGCTGATGTTCCCTTAGGTTAGAAGCTAATTCTGAGCTGTACACAGAGCGTGTACAGAAGAGTGTCTTCAGCCCACTTGGATGCCAGGGAGTGGGGATTAAAACGTTGGTCTAGTCTGGTGTGCATCATGATCAGCAAGCATTAGAACGTGCATAGTCCAAGTTTAGGGTTTGGAGCCTTGGTTTTTTGTGACAGAAAAATTTCTTTCCATTTTCTATTATTTTAAAAAGTGGATATTATCCATTTCCATATTGTCACCCTCTCCCTTTATGCCCAGCTCTGTATCTTCTCTGCACTTCAGTTTACTGTCCAGTTTCTCCTGAGGTATAATATATACCCCCTCCATTCTCAGCTCTTATTATCTCTTGGCAATATGTTCACTTTGTCCAAGTTTGCTATTTTTATACACCAAGAGAAAAAGACCTGATAAACAATTTGATGCAAACATCTCAAGAAAAGTTTGGCAGTTGAGTTTCTGAAGATACGTGGTAAGCACTCCCTGTGCACTCTCTACACTGAAGCCTTGTTTCCTAAACTGGGAAATGAATGCAATCAGCCTCAACTTAAGAGAGAAAATCCGTATATTTTGTATAAATGTGTTTTAGTACAGAGTCATACAAAAAAAGGAAAAATGTAAAAATTCTACCATGATGGAGTTGGTGCCAGAAGTGGTCTGAGCTTCAGACAAATTTGATCTTATTATTTTTCAATAAGAATAAGTTTGAATCAGAATTTGATTGTCTTATTTATAGACAAATTGCTTTTTTAATTGGAGATTCTAAGTGACAAAGTTCCAACCTTATTGAATATGTTAATGTAATCTTCCTTCCAAGAAATAATTATTTTGGAATTCACATAAATATGGAAGGTAATATTTTATCATACTTTTAAATATCTATAATTAAATGTTTTCTTTTTAGTCTGAAAACAATAGGCAAAAATATTTTTCCAAATATTTCCAATTGGCATTCTCTCATTCCTCTCTCAAGTTTAACTTAGTGTATGTTATGTTATTTATTCATAGTTTTATAATGACAACAGTGTGATACATATTTGAAGTTCATAAATATATGTATGTTCTATGACAAAATTATATTTAAAATTTCTATCATAAAATATAGCATATGGAAACAAAACAAATGTAAGACTGCATAGGTTCAAAGAATAAAATTTTAACTTAAATTTGCTTTATCTTAATTAGTTTAAACATGTCAGCAAGAGGAAACTGAGATATAATCCCTTTAGAAAAACAATGAGTTTGGTATATTAAAAAAGGTGACTATATAGTGAGAATGAAACTATTTTAAACCATAGGAATATAAATTAATTTCAATTAATGATAGTTGACCAACTAAGCTTCTCTTCATTAATAGTGTAGCACATCACATGTATCCATATCCATTTTGTTTGTGCATCTATTTCCTACACCTCTAGACTTGTACTTACAGATAGCCTCACCTTGTTCTATGGAAGAGCTTTAGTCAAGACTAGGTATCTATCCAGAAGAAAAAAAATCATTTTACCATAAGGAATTTTGCAATAGAATGTTTTTTGAAGTTTAATTCACAATTGCAAAGATGTGGAAACAACCCAAGTGCCCATCAAATCATGAATGGATAAATAAACAGTGGTGTATGTATATGATGCAATGCTATTCATCATAAAGGAAAATGGAGACATCTTTTGTATTTACCAGGATGGAGTTGGAGAACATCCTTTTAAGTATCACAAGAATAGAAAAAGTAAGCATCCACTGTACTCAATACTAATATGAAATCAGTAGATGAACAATTACATGCCCACATGAAAAAAAAATACAATTAAATTGAAGAAGAAAAGAGGGGAGAGGAGGGAGGGGATTTGGCAAGCTCTCACCAGCAGGCACCGTGTAGGAGGAGGTGGTATCTCCTGGGTGAGGGGCTCAACTATAACTTGGACTTTACCTAATAAACACAAGCAATGTAAGTTAATCATATATACCCTTACATTAATCTGAAATTAATTAATTGTTAATAAAGGAAATGTAAAAAAACAAAACAAAACAAAAAAAAAGAGTTTCTGCTGTTACGATGTAAACCATTCAAGAGCAACTCAAGCAAGTAGTGAAGAAAACTTCACTGAGGACAATCATAATATCAATTTAACAAAGAATTTTCAACCTATTAATTTTCCCAAACTTTGTGCAACCAATGCATACATAAAAATATTTAGAAAACTCTTACATATAAATTATAGGTACTCCAAAAATGAGAAACCAATTATCATATACTATATTGCAATATTTTCTTAACTGTTAGACATTAATTTTTCTCTTATTTCTGTAGCAACTATTATCACTAAATTCTGGCCTAATTGTAGAAAGAATGCAAGGTGAAAATTTTCCATATTAAAATTAAAAAAAACAAGCACACTCTTTTTAAAAATATTCTCTATAAGCAAGTCAAGTGAAAGTGGTTTATTCAATAAGTAAATTTCAAGAAAGAGGCTTTCAAATAAACAAAAGCCACAAATATTATAATGTCCAATTATTCTGAAAATTTTTAGTCATTTTCATTTTCCTGTTCAAGAAAGACCAACATTCACCATATTAAGGAAAATGTCCACCTCATAGCATGCAATCTCTTATATAAATTGATCTAGCAGTGAAATTTTAACACTATTTCAAACCTCACAATCATGTCTGTAATAGCAGACTGAATTGTCATAACCATAGGTTGAAGGGAAAAAGGAAACCTGGCTTCTATTGAAAAAGCAATTTGTTCAAAACACATCTTCAGAATCAACAAAAGAGAAGTCAGTTTTCTTTATGCATTGGTTCTTTTTTAAGTTTTTGATTAACATTAACAAAAGCTTTATTCTTGGACACATCAGGTTCATTATTATTATAAGCAGTTTGTATTTTTGTTGCTTTTCAAAAGAACATTTAATTACACAGGTAAAGAATAATACTCTATCACTGCAAAAGGTATGTAATTTAAAAATCAAATAGGTACTTGAACATGACATGTCTGAAAGTGAAATCTACCAAAATGAAAATGATTACATAGATAATTAAATAGTTAATTGCATTTTAACTATAATAAGTTCATTTATGTGTAGTGCACTGTGCTGAAAAACTATATTTTACTCAGGTTCAAAGGAGCATGAGTTTGTATATCAAAACCTCATTCATTACTAATGACTGCTATTTATGGAAGGAGTAATAGATTGGATTTTCTTTCTTCCTCCTTTTCTTTTCTTGATATGTCAATAGATCTTAAATAAAGTTTCTAATAGATATCTGTATGTAGACTGAATATTGCAGACATGACTATTAAATGAATTTGAGTATACATAGAGTATCTAATTATGAAATTAGGACATTTCATAAATAACTGCTGTATAAAATTATCATAAATACCTGTATTATGTAATTAAAACTTTAAAAGTTTCAACATTATCTAACATATAGGTTTTTACATGATATGTTGAGATTAAAAAATAAACTATCATTTATCTTTAACATATAATTATAGTTCCCTTAAAATAGGATATATCTGCTAATCTAATAATCTTTGAAGAATCATTTCTATGTAGTGATGGGGAAAAGTGTTTAAAAACAAAGTGAACAATTAAATTATTTTAAGACAAACTGGATAATGCAGCTTATGTTACTACTGTTCTTAAACTGATTAAAAAAAAAAAAACAGGTTTAATTTTAGGACTTTAAATCATATATAGTTTTGTATATAGAGTAATATTAATAGTACAATTAGTAGCTTCCATACATTCAAATGTTTAACTGAGAAATACTATATGTAATACTGATTTTGTTAAGGTTATCTGAAATACACAAAAGTTATATAAATATATAAATCAAACTACCTTATCAAGTATGGAGTTTTAACATTACAAGTACCAGATGAATCCAAGGCTATGGTTCTATGGTGGTGCTTTGCTGTTCACCACTACCACAGTGGGAGCTTCAGAACTGAATGAAGATCCTCAGCCCCAGAAACACATGATTAACAAGTAATTCTACTAGAGTTTATCTCAGTGCATACGTATCTTATATAATAATAAATTATTGTGAGATCTCACAAAACTATATATTTCCAAATTAAATCTTATTTGCTCTTTCAGATTCTAATTTTAATTTTAAAATTTAACTTAACTGATGAATAATGTTGTTTTCCTAAATAAGCAATAATGATCATGAAATAGGAATTTAAAACTGAATAAGAAAATGTAAACTATAAAGTGAATTGTGAACATTCACATTCTTAAACACCATGATATTTTCTGGAATATTGCTATTGCAGTTTTTGTTTAACTAATAATTAGGAAATTACCCTCCAGTACAACATTTTGACAAAAATTTTCATGTTAATTTAAATTAATATGTAACTTTTGCTTTCTAAATATGAATTAATTTCTCTGTAAAAAGCTTTCACTTCCCAATATACTTTGGCATTGAATTACTTATATACTTATATCACATTCTTCCAGAATAGTAAAGTATTATATTTTTATGAAATATCATTTCTTTTCTTTTTTTTTTTTTTTATAGACAGACTCACTTCGTCGCCCTTGGTTGAGTGCTGTAGCATCACAGCTCACAGCAACCTCCAGCTCTTGGGTGTAGGCAATTCTCCAGCTTCAGACTCCCAAGTAGCTGGGACTACAGGTACCCGCTACAACATCTGGCTATTTTTTGTTGCAGTTTGGCCAGGGCTGGGGCCAGTGCCTACTCAGTGAGCCACAGGCATCACTCCTGAAATATCATTTCTTCTGGAACACTATTTCTAATCATTCTTTTAGCTAAAACAGTAAAAATTCTTGTAGAACTTTGAGAGTGAATTAAAATGTAATGTAGTTTTTAAAGAATTTCTCAGCATTTAATGTTCTGCTGGCAGCAGTGCCTAATGCAAAGTAAAATGTTTATTTTATTAGTTTTATTTAAATATGTTGGTCAGTTATTTGACAATACTGAGTCATTAACTTTCGCTTAAAATCTCAACTTTGTACACAAATAAGCATGTATTAATAGGTAAATTTTCAAAATTTCACTTTAAAAATAAATACTTTTCTTTATAATAGTGATGCATTTTAAAATATCTGCTTATATGTATATATTTATCTATGCAACCTGAAACTTCCCTATAATAGATAATTTAATATATGAAAAGTCCATGCAAAGACATTTGGCTGTTAAAGTATTTAACTTATTTTACTAAAGTTTATAATAGTATATATTGTAACAAGATGGCTAATGTGATGATTGAAAGTGGATGGAAAACTTTAGTAGTAAAGTATCTAAGATAATTAAAGGGAAAGTGAAGATCAAGAGAGCATTCAACAGAACTTAGAAAAATTTTTAAAAATGTGGGCTGTAATAAAAATACAAACATTATAAGGATGCAATTTGAGCTGTGGCCAGAGAATTTTCCACCAATATGACCTGAATAAATGTGAAATTAAGATTTTCCTCACACCTTGGGCAGTCTCATTTGACATATTATAAATGGGCAGACCAGATGTTGTTTGGGCAAACAATCAGCTTCACTTGCAAACCTGTCCTCGCTAACACACATATAACACAGGCTGCTAAGCTATCAAACTCTGCCTGAATTATAATAGGAAAAGAACTAAAATCAACTTCACTTCCATAAATGAGTTCATTATATTATTTATTTTAAACATTTTATGTAGCAACTTCAAATGTTGTGACTGAGCTTCACTGGTTTTTCATCTATCAAAACAAAATTAACTCAATTTCAAAATCTCTTTAAACAGTTTACATGACTTTAGTTCATCTAATGTTAATAATCATATTACACATGTTAGCTGCCATATGAGTTTAGTTAGGACAATTTTGCTTAAAAAGTTAAAAAATTGATAACTCCCTCATTGACCAAGCAGGAGTGAATTAATGTTGTACCTGCTATTATATCTTTTTAGATATTTAGCAAAAGAAATGACTTCAAATAGGAGTAATGATCACAGTTTACTAATGTGTATATATTCTCTTTGTCTCTTATGAATTAATTTTAGAAAAGTATAAGACAAATTAATTTTTAATCATTTTGTGAGATTCTTCCAAACTATAATGTTATAGTTTCAGGGTTTTTGTTTTTGTTCTGTTTCCTCTCTTTTGTGGCTATGTATGTTGTGATTTCCTGGAGAAAACAAAAACTTTCCAGGAGCAGCTCACTCTTGGCTAGGTTAAAAACTATAATCTGGTAATAAAAGCACACTGAACAAACTCAAGTGTCTTTCATGATGTCAAAAAGCATTGATTCAATTAAGTAACAAAAACTGAATCTTTTTTCTTTGACTCTGCATCCAGACTGTACATAATAATTAAGATTAAAGTAATAGCATATCCAAAAGTTTCTGACTGAGTTTACTTTTGTGGTATAGGATTGGGTTGGTCACTCTGGAGGACAGTCTGAAAAGTACCCAATGTACTCAGCCCTACTATGAAACTAATTTAGGGCTTTCACATGAAAGCTATGACCCAGTTACAAACTAAGAATAGGGGAAAGGGGGAAAGGGAGAGGAGGGAGGGGGGAGGAAGGTGGAGGCAGGGTTACTGGTGGGATTACACCTGTGGGGCATCTTACAAGGGTATATGTGAAACTTAGTAAACATGAAATGTAAATGTCTTGGCATGGTAACTGGGAAAATGCCAGGAAGGCTATGTTAACTATTGTGATGAAAATGTGTCAAATGGTCTGTGAAGCTAGTGTATGATGCCCCATGATCATATCAATGTATGCAGCTATGACTTAATAAAAATAAATAAATAAATAAAGTAATAGCATAGATACATATTTGTGTTTCTACTGTCATTGTTGTTGAGTTGTTTCATTTTATTTTACTAGTATGTTTAATGTACAATTCTAAGTTTTTGTTTTTTTTTTTTTCAATTCTAAGTTTGGCTATCATTTCACCAATAAACTATCATTAGCTGTAAGAACTTATGTATGGTTCATGACAGCTCAATTCTCTAAGTAACAAGTATTTTTGCAATGTAATTTGCAGGAGTTGAGGTAATTCATTTAGACTTTGTTCTTTAATTTAACTAGTTTTCTCTACCTTCCCTTGTATATTTTTGAAGCTGTGTGTAATTTGTATACATAAAATGTGATCATTTATTTTTATGCACTTTAATATCTAGATACTAGTAAGCAAAATTTCTGCAATAAACTAAGACAAATAACTAGTAGTTCAAATAAACACCTTTATATCTGCTTCATAAAATTGGGATTTTGTTGTCTATTCCAGATACTCTATGGCTCTCTGAAAAAAAATTACATTGTGACCCTTTTACAATGGTCTGTAATGGTCCTAAACATATTTTAAAAACATAACTTGTAAGGTTGCATAGCATTATGTGTTGTGGGATAAAATATAACATCTCTTTTCTTATTGAACATTTACTTTTTTATTTTTACTTTTTTGTGGTTTTTGGCCGGGGCTGGGTTTGAACCTGCCACGTCCAGCTATGGGGCCGGTGCCCTACCCCTTTGAGCCAAAGGCCCCGCCCCCCTTATTAAACATTTAAAATTGTATGGGCATTAGCTAATTATGAATCATGTTTTGATTAACATTTCTTTATACACATTGATGTCTACGGTTTTATTTTGTTTTTTAAATAAGATTTATTTCAACATGTTTTTATGAATCAAAGAGAATAACAATTTGAGATTCTAAGAACATATTGCTTATGTTTTAAATAAAATACTCTTTAAAAATATTTTTTCAATTACCCTTAAATAAGACACCTTGGTATCAAGGTAGAAGAAATGAAGTGGTATAAAAAACTGAATTATAATTAATTCTTGACTTCCTCCACCCCTGATTAATCAGAAGGTCCTTGGGCCAAGGTAGAAAATCTATGTTAAACCTATTAAATAAAAATATAATGTAGAAAATTAACACCAAGGGTCAACTAGACTATGAAAATTATTCTGATATGGAGAATATTGTTAGTTATTATAGTGCTTAATATATAAAAATGAGTTTTAAAAGATTAATTATTAAAAACCACATTTTAATTATAAATCAAAGTTTGAGTGTGTTTTCTTCTTTCCCATTTTTATTTCCAACAGAGATATGTATTTTATAGCTAAATGGAAGTTGTGAATTGTTTCATAATTCAGGGTATACATAAGCTCTGCATGTGTTATTGGTTAAATCTATAAAATGACCCTTTTGTGATCTGAGGAACTGTGCCGTGTTTTCCTAGCAAAGTTAATGAGACAGTGCACCATCTACTGTAGACAGTGTGGAAATGCAGAAACACAGGCCAGAGGCCAAGTAAACAAGAATACAGTTTAAATGTATTTTATCCAATTTATTCATATTCGTATTTGTATTTACATGAGTAAGATACCTAACCAGAAAGGTGAACGAAATACGAAAACATAAGTTTTTAGGTGTTCAAATTCTGGCTACACATTATTTTTGAACAAATCAGAAAATTCAATCAGATCATCTAATCCAAAAGTCATCAAGATCACTTTCAAAGGATCTAAAAAATATTTGTATGAAGTCCCTACTTCATAAATTTAAAAACTGATGGTAGGTTAAGTGTAGCCACAGGTATTTACCACACCAAGTGAGGCATTTGCAATCCATGGAGTTGTGAGGCTAGAAATCATTCATGTGTTTGCTACTTTAGAGTCTTATTTCATCTCTGAACAGTTCTTCATTTTGGCAGGTTGTCATCATGGCTCCTTTCTCAGTATCATGGAGGTTAAGAGAAGGTATACAGACGAATTTCAGCGGGGGTAAGTATTCCTTATTGAGCAGCTGGTGTAAGTGGCAGGAGAGGAGGGTCCCATGCATGAAATAACAGTGCATTTTTTGTAGACAAGCTACAGTCCTGTAGTTAGTGAGGGAAGTATAGGGACCTGGTGCTCACTGGGTACTCAGAGGCATGTCCTGAGTTGGGTAATGCACACGCTATACTCCTTGCTACCTTTTGGTTCTCATTACCCAGGAACATTGGGACCTTGTTATAAGTGTCACTTGCTTTTCTCCATGAACTAGGAATAGCTCAAGACTGGTAGTAAACACCTAGAATTATCTTTCCAATGACTACTGAAATTCAAAATAGTGGAAATCTGTAAAGATAAAGATGGTCCCTCCTCATGACACTTGTTCTAGTAGAAGGGGGAGTTTGTCATTGGTTTGGCCCGGCATTAACACAGGTCCCAGTTTTTAACTATATGAGCCTGTAAATGCAGATATTTATGCATAAATATAAATAATGTGTAAGCATTAAGAATAAATTATTTAGAGCAAGAGTTCCTGAATTCAAATCCCAGGTTCACCGTTTACCCTCTTTCTTTCTCACATACTGAAAGGCATGACAGGAAATGATGGGACATGCCTCAAAGGCTCTTGTGAGAAATGACAGTATACGTGTGTAAAATACTTGGTAATCCTGGTGCACGTTTGAATATATGTTATTTTGATAGGAATATAGGAGGGCTGTGTAGTTCATTGTGTGCTACAGGAATTGGGTTGGGAAATGTTCACTTAGGCTCTTTTCTAAATCTCCTTTTAACTTAGGACAGAATGAGGACAAACTTGCATCTTCAAAGCTACCAGAAATCTTTGGTGACAGTCATCAAGTGAATTTTTACTAAAAACAAATAAAAATAAAAGAATATGGGAAAAATTATTTAAAAAGAAAAATAACCTCTTTTGAAAATGTTATATTTAGATATTTTAAACATAATCTTTTAAACAAATATACATTCTACTATTCATCATGCATTCTTTCATCAGAATCTAAGTGATTTTGTAAACAAAAAACCCCACACTTTTCCAACATTATCAGTAGACTTCCTTTAGAATAATTTCATTGTTGAGAAATATTTTACTCTCTTATTTTAATAAACACTATATAATATTTATCTAGTACATTCTAAAAGGCAGTGAAATTACTCATCCAAATTAATTTTGGGTATTTTCTGATTTTGGATAATTGACTTGTAAATTAACAGACACTGCACATTTTTATACAAAACATGTTTAATTTTTTATGGAATTAAGTTGTAAGACCACTGGTTTGTGCAGTTAAACAATTAATTCTCTGTGAGAGATATTTCTCAGCTTATCAGATTACATTTGTGATTTTTAGCAATTATAGCAACAGCTGCCAAGATAGAGGCTTACTGCAGGGATCAAACAGATGGTGTAAAGACACAATGCTTGTCATATTGGCTTTTGCAGAGGATGGTGGACACTGAGGCATGGTGGATAATGTAAGTCCCATCTAAAGTGTATACACACTTACACGCATGGGAGTCTATCTGTCAACCCTCCACCCAAAATTTAAAATTCATTCTGAAGTGAGGCCTGAGGACATCACAGACTCACTAATGAGAATGAAAGGAAATTTATTATTCAGACTAGATCGGGCTATCCAGAAGCATCAGAGGAGGCACATGCCTGTTCTGAAGGCAAGAAGGAAGAAAGGTGATGGCCCAGGCTTTTATCTAGCTTAGAAGGAAGTCTAGAGAAGAGGATTTAAGCCAACAACCTAGGATTTGCACAGTTGGATAGTTCTGCCGGCACCAAGAAATAAGTGGTGGACTGGGTGCAGTAGCCCATGCCTGTAATCCCAAAACTACAGGAGGCCGAGGCAGGAGGATTGCTTGAGCTCATGAGTTTGAGACCAGCCTGAGCAAGAGCAAGACCCCATCTCTACTAAAAATAGAAAAACTAGCCAGGTGTGGTGGTGGGTGCCTGTAGTCCCAGCTACATGGGAGGCTGAGGCAGGAGGATCACTTCAGCCCAGGTGCTTGAAGTGCTATGAGCTATGATGCCACAGCACTCTATCCAGGGTGACAGAGTGAGACCCTGTTTCAAAAAACAGAAAAGGAAGAGGGAGGGAGGGTGGACAGGAGGGCGGGAGGGAGGATGGGAAGAAGGGAGAAAGGAAGGAAGGAAGGACCAGGGAAGGCCCAGATACAGGACAAGGAGAAAGAGGAGGAGTGTGCTCTGAAGGCTATCAATGGATCAATGGCTAAACACAAAGTCAATTCTTCCTGTTTATTACTTACAATGTCTTTGAGTAACCAATACTAGAATAAAATAAATTCACATATTAAAGTTGTTACACAAGGAACAGTTCACTACTAGGATAACTCAGACAGTCTACAACCAAAACTACCTTCATGACCCATGACCGAAGAACTGTCACCACATTTTTGGAGTCAGTTATTTTTCAATCATGAGAGTAGTCAGCTTAACTCGGACAAGAGGTAAGCTGAGAAAATCAAAGACAAATGGAAACTGAGCCCAAATCAAGCCTAATGTTCACTCCAGCTCTGAATTTTTCAATTTCAAAAGTTAGTGAACCTTCTTTACTAAGTCAGTTTGAGTTACCTATTTCTGTTACTTGTAGCTGGAAGCATCCTACTTGATAAAGCAGTTAGCACCAAGAAAATAGAGTAACAAAGAGCTGACCTTAATACATTTGTAAGATTGACTAGAACAGGGAGAATGAAGAGCTCTAAGCATCTCTTTATTCCTGGATGAACATCTAGTAATCCTTGTTAGATATCAAAAATTGGTGACTTTCATCCAGTTAGGGTAATGACATTCCCTGTGCCCACTAGTTATTTTGGCAGTGCATCTGTGACAGATTTAAGCCACCGAGTGGTTGGCTTTCCCCTTGCCTCGATGATTGATGTAGGGATAGAACAATTCAAGGGAGATATGGGGTTTTGTTTGACATCATGGAAGTGGCTGTCTCTCCCTCTGCTTCTGCCTGTCAAGGAAGAGCTATGCTGCTAGCAGTCATTTTATCCAGGGAGAAAGACACCTTAAAAAGAAGCTACACTTGGAGAAGCAACAAAAAGGAAAATACTAGAAAGAAGCAAAGAAACAGCTTCATTTAATTCCCCTATCACAGACATTTTCGGTTGCTTGAGTCAATTAAGCCCCTTTACTGTCTTATGACACTTTTGAATGGGTTTTATGTCACCACCCAAAGATGCTAAGTGAGACAGTGTGCCCTGCACTCCAGTTTTATAGGAAATGTCTCCCCTGGGAATTCTCTTTCTTCTTTTCCTCACCTGTGTCATCTAGTTTAATTTAGTCCCCTTTCCTTCCTCTTCTGAGTCCCAATTATTTAGCCTCCTATGCAAGTTGTCATGGTGATGAGGAATGAGACCATACATGCTGAGGATGGAAAAAGGGTCAAAGAGGCTTCAACCCTGATATCTCATCACATTACCTAAAAGATAAGGTTTCAGTATGAGTTTACCCATTGCTGTGAAACAAACCACTCAAAGCTTCAGGAGCTTAAACCAGCAGCCATTTATTATTTCTCAAAATGCCGTGTGTTCACTGGGTAGTCTTTCCATCCCAGGCTATGCAGCTGGCTGGCTAGGTCACTCATGCAGCTGCACTCAACTGGAGGCTTGGCTCGGTTCTTCCTCACATGACCACTTGCTTCATGTGGAATTTTATCTTCCAGGACCCCTGCTAGTATATTTTCTTTAAAACAGGTGAGCCTAGATTCACCATAGCACTTAACTAGTACAATGAGGGAAACATTCAGAAGGGGCAAGCTGCAATGTGCAATGCTAAGCAGGCCTCTGCCTGCATCATGTTGTTTATACCTATTAGCCAAGGCAAATTATTTGGCCACGCCCAGAGTCACCAACTATAATTTGCAACTATGCAAGGATCTGAGCTCTTGGGTGTGCATTTCACAAGAGGTTACCATTGTCATGGTCTGTCCTGGGTAACAAGACCTTACCTAGTCAGTAATGATTTCCTGTTAACATAGCCTGAAGGTTCCTATCAAAATACAATCACCTTTTATAAATCTGGCTGCATCAGTAAAATCTACAAAGTAGTAATTTTCATGACTCACAGGGAGTGTCGGTGGAAGAACCAGGATGAAAACACATTTTACCCGACTCCTCTTTTATCTGTCCAGTTTGAATAAATTCATGTTCCTTGCACACAAACATTCTTGAACAAAAATAAATGAAAAAAAATTAATTGAAATAAATGTATTATTTTGGATTTGGTACTACATTAATTAGAAGGCATTACTAGTATTGCTAGTTAAAAACTTATTTTTAAGCATTCTCTGTGCCAAGCACTGCTAGGTGACTTTCCATGAGCTAAATCACCAAATTTTATCATCAAACTTGTGACACATGAGATACTTTTAATTTTTACATTTAAGAAAATTAGGGCTTGGCAAGTTTAATAACTTATCAGTGTCACACAGTAGAGTGCAGATCTAATATTTAAGGAAAATTGGGAAACTATTGTTCTAAAACTGAATTCCAAAAAAAGGATAATTTGACAGACATTTCTGACTAAGGTCATCTCCCTAATACCTCCCCACTTACCCCCCCCCCCCAATAAGAAAAAAGTCCACAGGCCCTTGGACCTGGGGGGTGCTGGCCTTGCTTGCCAGCGGCCATTCACCTGACAGCGGGTGTCGACGTCGGCCGCCTGGCGGCCTGCCCCGGTTTGC
>CAUYPK010125231.1:0-13455 GCA_963574355.1 Loris lydekkerianus | reverse complement strand
ATCCTGATTCAACTATTTTTTGTATCCTATTTGTAATGTAAATAAAATTTTACCCCAAATATTTTTAAACAAGTTAGTTTTGTTTGGAATCATGGTAAACCAAGATATGTATCTTGGGGGAACCACCTTGGTTTGTAACTTAAACTATAAAATATTCCATTTTTAGTCTATTTTAGACTATTCAAAGAGTTCCAAAATAGATATACAGGTTCCTTTAGCACATTAATAAAAGGATATAAAGACCAACAAAAAGTGAAAATAAATACTAGGCCATTAGCAAGATGGGTAATCCTTGATAAATAAACTTGTAAATACAGTAAGATGTACAAAATATCACATAGTGATAGGATGTCAAGATTAGTTTTTTTTTAGTTCATTTGGAGTACTAAACCCCACTGTTTCATATTAATACACTTAATAGTCCTTGGTTTATGAAGACATTTATGTGCTGATGAAGGTTATTTAGCGTCTTTATGGAAGGACTTAGCTGAGCTGTATTAGGCAAAAGAAGGAAAGAAAGTGGTTACAGGGCAGTGGGTCAAGTGAGATCTCTGTGTTTAGGGTTGTATAATGCAGAAAAACTTCAATACAATCTTGAGCACTGTGGTGACAGGCTAAATATATAAAAAGACTTATAAAAACTAGAATTTTATCCAAACATTTTGTGCAACTAATGCTAAAATATTTTAAGTTAAATTTTCTTTTTTCTTTTTTTTAAAGCAAAATAAGTTTAAAAGGGAATCTGTGGCATTCAACTGATAAACAGAAGATCACTAAGAGATGAAAAAAAGCTAGTCTTGGAGCTCACTTCCCCCCACAAGAGCACCACATTCCTAACCCTAAGGCAGCACACAGAGTCCAAAGAAAAGTCTTTTGTAAGATCAGACTCCACATTGGCTTAAAGACACCTACAAAACAGACATACGCTCAGTTCATATCCAGTACAGGCCACAAATACTGGAGTCCTTTTTGTCCCACAAAATACAGTAATTACAGTTGAGTTAATGAGCCTGACATTAAGATGCGATTTCCACCAATTTATGCCTGCCTTTCACCAGGCAGACCACATGTAGTGTCATAGCAGTAACCTTTTTGATGGCAGTGATGCAGACCCTCTTTCTGTCCAAGAAAACCTTTTGTTATGATGAAAGTTGTTGTTGATTCATACAAATACTTTGGCAAGGGCATCAGCTCCTGCACTGGCTATATATGCTTTTGATGGATGGAAAGCAACATCATAAATCGATTCATCCAATTTCTTCCTATGAGCTGTTATTTCTTGCACACATGTCTTGCTGTCTAAATTCCACAATCTGATGGAACAGTCATGGCCTGTAAAAGAACAAACAAAGCTTGTTACCGAGTTAACAAATCTTGTATAAAGCTTATGGAAAGTATAGGAAGTTCAGACTTACTTCCAGACATCAAATAAATTCCGTTAGGATCTACTGCTAGACTTGTAACAGCATCCAAATGAGCTACCATAGAATGGATCATTTTACCTAAATAAAACATAACAAAGAAGAGTAAGCTTTCACAAATACTAACCTGAAATCAGAAACTACAATACAGTATCAACATAAGATAGACAATCACCACAGCAATATTTTTTACTGCAGTAAAGTAGACACAACATAAAATTTACCATTTTAACCATTTTCATAGTATATAATCAGGCTTTTAGAACATTCAAACTGTTGTGCAACCATCACCATTACCTAGTACAGCACATTTTTATCACTCCAAAAGTAAAACTTACATCCATTAAGCAGTCACTCCTCATTTGTCCCCTTACCCAAGCCCCTGTCAAACCAGTAATCTGTTCTGTCTATAATTTGGCCTATTCTGGATGCTTCAAATAAATGGACTCATACCATATGTGACTTTTGTGCCTGGCTTCTTTCTCTTATGTTTTCAAGATGTGTCCACTATAGTAATATTTTTAAGAGAATTTTAATCCTAATGCAGAATTTTCCCAGGTTATTTAGTATTAAAAATGACATCTGTGTGAATTAGAGAATATCTGATAGACAATGTAAAACATAATGACAGTGGGTTGCATCAAAAGCTTAACATCATGTAAACTGTAATTAAAATGGGCTCAGCACCTGTAGCTCAAGCAGCTAAGGCGCCAGCCACATACACCAGAGATGGCAGATTCAAATCCAGCCCGGGCCTGCCAAATAACAAGGACAACTGCAACCAAAAAATAGCTGGGCGTTGTGGCGGGTGCCTGTAGTCCCAGCTACTTAGGAGATGAGGCAAGAGAATCGCTTAAGCCCAGGAATTGGAGGTTGCTGTGAGCTGTGATGCCATGGCACTCTACCTGGCAACAGCTTGAGGCTCTGTCTCAAAAAAAACCAAAAAACAAAAAAACTGTAATTAAAATGAAAATAGATTCTCATTAAGAGACCTTAAGATTATTATGCATACCTGGATTAATAATAAATCCCAGAAAATATTTCCTACTTAAAGGTTCTAGTATCAATTTCATTTATCCTTTGAAATGTCGATCATTTCATATACAGTATTTAAAACAAGAAAAAGAGAGGGGGTGGAAGTATATCAAACAAATTACTCTCTGTTTATATCCCCAGATATAAACAAAAACGCTACTCTTAGACAATGAATTTAATGAATATTTTCACTGAAGACTTCGCAAGTAAATGGAATTTAACCACAAGTTAAAATTAAAAAAGATTGTGAATACAACGTTGTATTGTGCAAATACTTTGGGGCAAGGGCATCCTGCAATGTTTTTTTTTGTTTGTTTGTTTTTGATTCAGAATCTCATTTGGTCGCCTTTGGTAGAGTGTTGTGGTGTCAGAGCTCACAGCAACTTCAAACTCTTGGGCTTAAACGATTCTCTTGCGTCAGCCTCCCAAGTAGCTGGGACTACAGGCGCCTGCCACAGCACCCAGCTGTTTGTTTGTTTTTTATAGTTGTCACTGTTGTTTGGCATGCCCAGGCTGGATTCAAACCCACAGGCTCTGCTGTATGTGGCTGGCACCCTAGCCACTGAGCTATAGGTGCCGAGCCAATTTTCCAAGTTTAATACCAGCCCTCCTTGCCTGTGCACTAAACTGACTTTCACACTGATACCTTAAGTTAATTCAGAGCCAACCCTTCTTCTCCAGAGTCACAAAATTACTTCAAAACATGAGTAGTCCCTTCAGATGGACCACAAATAGAGATGTACAGTGCTGGACCAAGTTGGGTGATGTACAAATAGAGATGTACAAGCTGGGCCTTCACAGCTTGTGAAGGGTGATCACATAAATTACAAAGCTTCTGATCCTCCCTAGAACTAGTACCCCTCCTTCACCAACATATACTTATAGCTTTTCACATTTAAACAATTTCATTTTGGCTCCATGACACTGCTACCATCTACCCCATAAAGGAAATCTTTCTTCCTATAACTAAGGAAATAATGGCCACGTGTAGTCGTTCGATCTCCTCTCCCTGAACCGTAAGTCCTTTTACTGGCCAATCAAAATTGTGGGCCTCTATGAAAAGAAGAGGATAAATAAAGACTGATGTTAAAAACAAAAGTGAACCATGCAAGCAAACTGAGTTTGAATTCCAAACCAGCAACCTTTTTTTTTTTTTTTTAATATTAAATCATAGCTGTGTACATTAATGTGATCATTGGGGCACCATACACTGGTTTTATAGACCATTCGACACATTTTCATCACACTGGTTAATATAGCCTTTCTGGCATTTTCTTAGTTATTGTGTTAAGACATTTATATTTTAACTGTTGTGTAACACTGTACAATTCACTTAAAGAATTTAAGTTTTTAACTTCATGTATAAAATGGGAACAATAGGGAGTACAGTACTATATCTGCCTTATAGAGTTAAAGAGCTAATGAGTTAATCTATATAAACAAAAAAGAACAATGCCTCACACAGAGTGGGCAATAATACCACTAGTCTGTAAGCTCCAAGAAGATAGGACATTTTGTTTTTGTTCACCAAGCACCAAAAACTGTGCCAAGTATAGTAGATACTCAGTAAGTTCTGCTGAATGCATCGTCCATGACTAATACAGGGACTTTCACACCTATACACGCCTAACTTATTCGATACCTTCTCCTAGTATCAAATCACTCACTACGTAAGTCTTTCAGAAATAGTATAAGCAGCTCAAATTTGTGCCTCTACTAAAAATTTTAAAAACACGCCCTGAAGATCTCTCTAGAATAAGGAGTAGAAATTGAAAATTTTAAGCCACTTAAAGTCAAAGATCTACTGTACAGTGCAAAGTATGACTTGATTAATCTTTATAAACCAATTTGCAAACCCATGTTCAACTATTTTTTGTGGTTCTCAGAGCACACAGCATAAACACAGACCCAATATGCTCGACTTTTAGACTCTTAAAAAAGTCCTTCTTAATTCTAATTTCCTTCCCCAAACTTATTTTTGGCTTTGCCTATAAGCCTACCACCGTGCCACCACTCAAAATATCCTCTTATCTGGAATTTCCTACTACCTTCTTTTTCAACCATTCCTTAAAGCAAAGCTCAAATCACCATACTCTAAAGACTGCTCAATCTGGCAGGGCTCATCTTTTGTACACTTAATACACATATTTACAAATACACACATCCATCTGCACATCTCCTATTACGCATAAACAACAGTAAGCCCAAAGAAAGCAGGAACCACATCTTAACACAACAATAGTATCCAGCACAGTGTCGAATACAAAATGCTAGAAATATTTTTGTTAATAAAATGATTTACATATTTAAACATGTACACATGTTTACTGAATCCATTCACAGTACCTTCCATGTTTCAGAAAAATCCAATAAATTTACCACCATTTTATAAAATAATATTCTAGTAATAATTCAGCTAACCAGCAACACCAGTTATTGGGTAGTCTAGTTTACCACATTTAAATGAATTCCCTATTTTTTTTTTTGAGACAGAATCTCACTATGCTGCCCTTAGTAGAATGCTGTGGCATCACAACTCACAGCAACCTCAATCTCTTGGACTTAAGTGATTCTCCTGTCTCAGCCTCCCAAGTAGCTGGGACTATAGATGCCTGCCACAATGCCTGGGTATTTTTGTTGTTGTTACTGTCGTCGTCGTTTAGCAGGCCCGGGTGGGGTTTGAACCCACCAGCACTGGTGCATGTGGCTGGTGCCCTAACCACTGAGCTATGGGCGCTGAGCCTGAGTTACCAATTTTTAAAGAAGGATTTCTTTGAGAACACTGTATCTGAAGACAATTCACACTTTAACCCAGTAAGGGGTGTGTGTGTGTGTAGGTCAATTTAGAAAGAATTTTTTCTCATTGTTTAGAGCCTACAGTTTCAATGATCTTTACACTAAATGAACCACACTAGTTAAAGAAAGAACTGATAGAATTTAAAAAGTCTGAAGAACTATAGGCTCCTTATTTCTATTATTGAGCAAAATTTTACTGACAACTTTCTTGATATCTGCTAGTAAAATAGTTTTGCAGACTCGCCTTTAGCTCCCTGCACCCTGCAAAATACAGTCTAGCTCTGTCACCCCAGAGTAAAGTGGGGTGACAATTGATCCCTCAAATTCCAGGGATCCTCCTGCCTCAGCCTCCCAAGCCGCTGAATCAACAAGTGCATGCCCACACATGGCTGATTTTTCTATTTTTAGTAGAGACAGGATCATGCTCTTATTCAGGCTGGTCTTGAATTCCTGAGCTCAAGCAATCTACCTACCCTCAGCTTCCCAGTATGCTAGGACTACAGGTAAAGCGTGAGCCACTGAGCCTTACCTTTTGTTTTTAATTCAGTTCCTAAAATTCCTGAACCTCTGTCTTCTTACAAATGTACATCTTCAACAATTAATGAAAAGAATCTTTCTATTTATTTAGGGTTTTTTTGTATTTTTTTGAGACAGAGTCTCACTTCGTTGCCTTGGATAGAATGCCTTAGTGTCATAGCTCACAGCAACCTCAAACTCTTGGGCTCAAGCAATTCTCTTGCCTCACCCTCCCATGTAGCTAGGACTATAGGTTTCCACCACAACCCCTGGCTATTTTTTTTTTAGAGAAGAGATCTCACACCAGTGAGCTCAGGTAATCTGTCTGCCTCGGCCTCCCAAGTGCTAGGATTACAGGCCTGAGCCACTGTGTCCAGCCAAAAGAATCTTTTTAAAAACACAAAGGAAATTACCTCTCTGTTCTTGCAGCAGAGGAAGACATTTAGGCTTCATAAAAATGGTTCAAAGGACTGATTTGATAACATGTTGAGAACATCCACATGAATGTAAATCTCACTTCCTGTGCAATAGGGAGACCTGTGAATAGTTATTCTGTGCCAACTTGTGCTGCTGAGTTAAAAGGAATCTATCTATGAAGATGTTATTTAAACAAAAGCATCTTAATATAAGATTCTAAAAATGAAAACTCATTGCCATATCCTAGATAACCTTCTAAGAGAAACCTTTAATTCTGGTTTGCTCTCTTACTTGGTAATTTGTTGCCAAATAATCATGCTGTGATTAAAATTTAAGTCTCCGCTCTAGGAGGCTGAGGCAGGTGGATCCCATGAGCTCAAGAGTTTGAGACCAGTCTGAGCTAGAGCGAGACCCTGCCTCTACAAATAGACGGGTGTTGTGGTGGGTGCCTATAGTCCCAGCTATGTGGGAGGCTGAGGCAAGAGAATAGCTTGAGCCCAAGAGTTTGAGGTTGCTGTGAGGTATGATGCCATAGCACTCTACTCAGGGTGACAAAGTGAGACTCTGTCTCAAAATAAATAAATAAATAAATAAGTTAATTAATTGTAAGTCTCCTATTTAGAAGCCCTTCAATGCTTCAATACCCTGACAGTTTTAGCTTCTCCGCAAAGTAGCCTTTCTAGGAGCCAGACTGTTTCTGAAAAAGAGCAAGCAATATTTCATGTAGGATTCTATGTGATGACAGATAAAAGAGAAGGACCCTGAAAAGCAACAACAAAATAACATTACCTACGGCTACATTAAAATTTGATTTGACTTCAATACAATTGGCGTGTTTCCTTAGAACAAGAAACAACATAAACTATACCATCATCTGATAATACACTGAGAGGCAGTTTTAAGAAAATATGTGAAATGCCAAACATCAGAAAGAGACCTCTTCTGTTTTACTTAGTCATAACATAATTTTTGAAGGAAAAATTCCAAATGAAGTAATTTATAACAGGTAGGCAAGGATAAAACTTAATATACATTGTAAGAAGGCTACATTAAGAAAAGCAAAAGTCAGAGTTAAAATGGTTTAACTTACCAATTTCACACCCTCAAACTTAACTATATATAAAAGAATAGCACTTGATATCAAATTTACAGTATTATTAAAATGAGAAGATAATTTGCTTACCCGTTTTATTATCAAAAAATTTGATGTGTCTATCTTCATGAGCAGTTATTGTAACAGGAAGTGTGGGATGACTTACTACTCTATTAATGTGAGTACTGGACTGTAATCCTGAAAAATAAAGACAGATAATAGATTAGAATTCAAATGTTCAACTAGAAATTGGATGATGATCTTTTTAAAGTCTTGCTAAAAAATAAGAATCATTAAAAACTGTAAGCTTTTGCATAAAACAAGAAGTTTGAAAACCAAAGGCTCTAGGGAAGACCTATTTAAAAAAAATACTTAGATGTTATCACGTCCTATTATATGGAGGGGGGAGGCTCAAATTTAGAAAAAATTAGAAATGTTTTAAAGTAGACTGTTTTTTTTTTTTGGGGGTGGGGGGGTGGGGGGTGGTGGTGCAGTTTTTTGGCCAGGGCCGGGTTTGAACCCACCACCTCTGGTATAGGGGGCCGGCACCCTACTCCTTGAGCTACAGGTGCCACCGCTTAAAGCAGACTGTTAATATATATAGTTTACAATTTTAAAGGACTCCTAATTATTACTTCTAGGGCGGCGCCTATGGATCAGTGGGTAGGGCGCTGGCCCCATATACTGAGGGTTGGTGGGTTCAAATCTGGCCCTGGCCAAACTGCAACAAAAAAACACCCGGGCACTGTGGCAGATGCCTGTAGTCCCAGCTATTTAGGAGGCTGAGGCAAGAGAATCGCCTAAACCCAGGAGTTGGAGGTTGCTATTAGCTGTGTGACACCACGGCACTCTACCAAGGGCAATAAAGTGAGACTCTGTCTCTACAAAAAAATAAAAAATAAAAAATAAAAACCCTGCAAAAGTAATTATTACTTCTAATAAACCGCTCATAAAATAATTATAACCTTTAAAGAATAAAAAAGTTTGTAAGTGCTAATTAGATATCTGCAAGAAACAACCTTCTTTCTACCCACACTAATAAATATTAAAAAAACAACAACAATTAATACCCTTTAGAGATGAGGTTTTTTTCTTTATCAGCAAGTTGCTAATTTTGATTAGAGATGAAGGAGAACAGGGAAAGATCAAAACAAATGGGAGAAAAACATCATCATTAATAGACTTTAGATCAACTGTTCTTTATGCTATAAAAACTCTCAGATACTGAACTTAAACACATAAAAATATATTTATTAGTATACAGATACCTATGAGGAGAGAAAGAAAATAGAGCTGAGGAAACACAAGCAAAGACTCTTTGAAAATAAGTTTGGTGGCCAGGCGATGTGACTCACACCTGTAATCCCAGCACTTGGGAGGCCGAGGTGGGTAGATTGCCCGAGCTCACAGGTTCGAGACCAGCCTAAGCCAGAGCAAGACCCCATCTCCAAAAAATAGCTGGCCATTGTGGTGGGCGCCTGTGGTCCCAGCTACTTGGGAGGCTGAGGCAAAAGGATCCCTTGAGCCCAAGAGTTTGAGGTTGCTGTGCGCTAAGATGCTACGGTACTCTTGTACCAAGAGTGACCAAGTGAGACTTTGTCTCAAAAAAAAAAAAAAAAAAAAAAGAAGTTTGGTTTGAGATTTGACCATGGCACCATTATATTTTATATAATTACAAGCTAATTATTTTTTAAAAAGAAATTACTAAAAATCAAAAGTAAAATTAAACTTAACTCTATATCCAACTAGTAATATAAACACAAAGAAATAAACTGTTCCCAGTGACATTAAAGCACAGTAATTAGGATTGAATACCCTAGTGGAATAGGCCCTAAGTACAAATCATTATCAGTAATTCAACTTTTATTGGTGTTTTATTAGTGAGATGACTTTGTGTGTACTGAAGGATAAATCAAAGGAGAGACAATTTTTTTTTTGTAGAACCAAGATAAATCTGCATTTGAAATATTTTATTTAAAAAAAAGTAAAAGTTTCCTGGCTCTGTCATTGAAAACAATGAACAATCCAGGAGCCATGGAGACCATGAGGAACAACCCTATAGCCTCGCTTCCAGACTGTAGTGGTTAATGCCATTTCCCAAACCACAATTCCTTAGAAAAGTGGCTGGTTTCAAAATGAATGAGATGAACCCAAAACATCTTGTCATACCAGAAAGAGTGAAAGCTATCAACCACCACACCAGGGTCATGTCCAAAGAACTCGGAGCCAACCTAAATAAGCTCCACTGACCAAAATGAGACAATCTGAATAGAAATATAGATAAATACCTATAATGGACTGAAATACATTTATATCCATGAGAGATTATGATCATACCAAAAACACTCAAAATATTTACCAGTTACCTTTGAAAGATACTAGTGAACCACTTCATTATTTTGTAAAGTGGTAAGTAAAGGAGGAAAAATGTCAATCATTTATCTTGCCTTTCCTTCACAAACTAATGTTTGTTACTTCAAGGTAACAAAATTATTGATGAGAACATGTTCTTTTATATAGAAATATAAATGAAGGAATGACAGAATTAGAAAACCATTCTTCAACAGTGAATGAATTAATGGACTCAGGCATTGAATAAGACTGAAAACACCATGGCGGGTACGGTGGCTGATCCTAGTGTCCTCTACTAAAAATAGAAAAAACTAGTGGGGTGTGGTGGCACACACCTGTAGTCTCAGTTACTAGGGAGGCTAAGGCAGGAAGATCACTTGAGCCCAGGAGTTGGAGGTTGCAGTGAACTATGATGATGCCACTGTACTCTACTGGGGATGATAGACTGAGACTCTGTCTCAGAAAGAAAAAAATAATAAAAAAAAAAAAATCACAAAAAGATAAAGCAACCAGATAATATTTACTTCTGATAAAAATTCGTGAATTACCTATTAAGTAAAGTAGTTTTGCCAAACACATTCAGACATTTACAACAGAAGAAAAATTTGAACCTAAATTTGAATAAGCCTCTAAAGCCTCTAGATCTATAATCAATTTATAGGGAAACCAAGGAACATATGACACCCCAAGGATATAAGTAGCAAAATCCAGATTGTGGGAAACTGAAGACAAACTTTCTAATTTATTCAATTAAAATAAAAAGCAAGAAAAATAAAACAGACAGTGGGTGAATCTATGTATAAAAAGAGATCTGAGAGACTATTAACCAATCGTAATGCATGGATCTTATCTGGATCCCTATTTAAATAAACTGTTAAATATATATATCACACTTACAGTCCCAGGCATTTACGGATAATAACAGAAGATAATGAAGAATACATCAAGTTCATTACATTATTTTCTCTACTTTCTCATGTATTCCCAGAAAAAAGTTTTAAATTATTTTGTTTGCTTTCACCTTCATATTGCTCTACTTACACCTCTTTCTTCATATACCCAATTTTTAAGCATAAAATTTAAGAAAACAGCAGAAGTAATGTAACCAAGTACAAATGTAATGTAATGAAGCTAATTATTTTGCCATACTAAAGACAAATAGTTAAAATATGAAAATTAGCTAGTGGATCAACCTCTACTTTGTAAAAATCCTTTTTTATGTTTCAAAGGAGCCTATGAAAACTTACCAGAATCGATCTGTGATGAAAGCATCACCAATGACTGTGATGTTTCTAAATCATAAATTACTGCACTACCAGTGTTGAAAGAGGTCACCATGTGAGCTGGATCACAACCTATAAAGTCAACTGACGTAGGTATCCCGTGCTCTGAAAGGAGCCCAAAGAGATATAATGTAAACACAGTAATTCAGGATGGTGAGATAAGAAACTTTTCTTCAATTATTTAAAAATGTTTTATTTATAACATCTATTTGACATAAGAAAAATATAACTGGCTTGGTGCCTGTAGCACAGTAGTTACAGTGCCAGCCACCTTTAGCTAACCAACAATGACAACTGCAATAAAAAAAACAGCTGGGCGTTGTGGCAGGCACCTGTAGTCCCAGATACTCGGGAAGCTGAGGCAAGAGGATCACTTAAGCCCAGGAGTTGGAGGTTGCTGTAAGCTATGATGCACTCTACCCAGGGCAACATAGTGAGATTCTGTCTCAAAAAAAAAAAAATTTAATTTAATTAAAAAAAAAAAAAAAAAAAAAAAAAATATATATATATAAAACTAAAGAGCTCTTAAGTATAGATACATGCAAAAGTTTTATGTTCTCTGTATTTTCTTATAAGAAGTCAGTCTTTTGGCTCACTTGTCAATTATACATACTTCATATGATAAAATGATAAATTAACATTCTCACATCATTATTTTGGGAGACCGTCAACCTACAGAGTCACTTACTGTCAAATTACAGAGATCTGTAAGACTATCAAGTAGCTAATACAAGTCAAATTTTTTGGATCTGTGAAAATGAAATTTGGACTCTGGAATTCCCTGATGTAGTACTACCGCTCCTAAAGTGACCTGAGCAGAAATTTCTCTCATTAACAAACTAAATTCAACTAGCCAGAACAATGCACAATTAGATAAAGTCTGGAGCCAGGTCATTCATTATCTGGGTAATGCAAGAAATGGGTATCTAAATAAATTTTACCTCTACAATTTGGGTAATTGAAAAATTAGTAAAATGAATAAGGTGTCTAAGAAAGGCACAAAATTAAGGACATACTACTCAACTAAAACATAAAAATAGTACATATTTTTCATACAAATTAAACGTTTCATTAGAAATTGAATTTGGAAAATAAGAATAATAAGACTATATATAGCTTATATACACATACATACATACATATCTTAAAAAGGCAAATTGCTTAAAGCTGTCTTTGATGGGAAAAGATCCGAAATTATGAAACCAACCCAATTTGTACTTCCCAGATAAGGGTGCTTTAGTATTTCAGTGATTATGGCAGGATTACCCAACAAGTCTGCTCAGAAAAACCATAGGTATGCTTCAGACTGTAATCCTTTCAGCCTCCGTGAGTACTTGGAGCAGGAGGAGTGCCTTCTGTTGTCCCTGAGTAGCTTCATTTATCTACCCTCCTGTTATATGCAATGAATTGTTTTATTTTTCAAATGGAACAGAGAAAAAGTCAAAAAGCACAAAGCTACAGAATATAGTTGCAAAGCATTTCAAGTAAAAAATGACTAGGAATAAAAAGTTCACAAGTTTTATAAAATTCTTTCAATATAGCTCTTTGGAGCACTAAAGAAATAATAAATCAATTACTTTGTCCTTTTTATTTTCCAAATTTAAAAAAAATCATTTTTCTCATAGAAGCAAAATTTACTTACTTTTGTCCCCATTGTAAGTGCAAATACATGGCAATTTTTCTTGTGGATTCCATAACCTAACAGTGCCATCTGCTGAACAAGATAGTAATTGATTTTTTATGCCACTATAAGCAAGACCCCAGACTGCATCTGTATGAGCAACTAAAGTGCCAGCCAGAACATTTGGCTCTGGGAAGAAACAAAACAAACAAAAACATTAGATAAAAGAAATACTTTAGTACTAAGATAACTTACTATGTAATTAAGTATAACGAACACACATAAAGGCCGTAAGAAGATAAACCAAAGCTACCTCTAAGTGGTGGAGTTATGGGCTATTTTTATCCTTCCCTTTCATCAATATTTTTCTATATTTTCACAGTTTTCTATAACAGGTATTCTATTTAAAAAAACCAACTTCACTGAGATATAGATATAATTTGCATACAACTCATTTTAATGTGTACAATTTGATGGGTTTTAGTACATTTGCAGAGTTACACAGCTATCACCACAATCAATTTTAGGACTTTCATCACCCATAAACCAATTTTCCCCCAATTCTTTCTTCCTACGTTTCCACAGCTCTAGGCAATCACTCATTAATCTATTCTGTCTCCAAAATGCCTATTCTGAGTATTTTTGTCTCTGATCCTTGATTCAGGATATTTTGAAACTTTTATATACCTATATACTCGAGTATAAGCCGAGTTTTTGTGCCGAAAAAAACCGAACTCAGCTTATACTCGGGTCATGCAGGTTATTTGATTTGGTGCCCGCGCACCTAATCAAATGCATGTAGTCTCCAGTCGTCTTCTGCCGTCTGCTTGAGGGGGCGGTGCTTCAGCTCAGTCCACAAGTCGCGGCTGAGCTGAAGAGGTAGGCAGCTGAACTGAACTGTATTCCACTGAACTATTTAAC
>CAUYPK010125230.1:0-39753 GCA_963574355.1 Loris lydekkerianus | reverse complement strand
TACTGGGACCTGATCAAACTAAAAAGCTTCTGCACAGCCAAGAACATAGTAAGTAAAGCAAGCAGACAGACGCACGATCTACAGACACATGAAGAAAAGCTCATTATCCTTAATCATCAGAGAAATGCAAATCAAAACTACTTTGATATATGACCTAACCCCAGTAGGAGTAGCCCACATAACAAAATCCCCAAACCAGAGATGTTGGCGTGGATGTGGAGAAAAGGGCACACTTCTACACTGCTGGTGGGAATGCACACTAATACGTTCCTTCTGGAAAGATGTTTGGAGAATACTTAGAGACCTAAAAATAGACCTGCCATTCGATTCTATAATTCCTTTACTAGGTTTATACCCAGAAGACCAAAAGTCACAATATAACAAAGACATCTGTACCAGAATGCTTATTGCAGCCCAATTCATAATTGCTAAGTCATGGAAGAAGCCTAAGTGCCCATTGACCCACAAATGGACTAGCAAAGTGTGGTACATGTATACCATGCATTATTATGCAGCCTTAAAGAAAGATGGAGACTTTACCTCTTCCATGCTTACATGGATGGAGCTGGAACATATTCTTCTTAGCAACGTATCTCAGGAATGGAAGAAAAAGTATCCAATGTACTCAGATCTACTATGAAGCTAAATTATAGCTTTCACATGAAGGCTATAACCCAACTATAGCACAAGACTATGGGGAAAGGGCCAAGGAAGGGGAAGGGAGGGGGGAGGTAATGGTGGAGGGAGAGTAATGGGTGGCGCCACACTTATGGTGCATCTTAGAATGGGTACAGGAGAAACTTACTAAATGCAGAATACAAATGCCTACATGCAGTAACTAAGAAAATGCCTTGAAGGCTATGTTAAACAGTTTGATGAGAATATTTAAGATTGTATATGAAACCTGCAGATTGTACCCCTTTATTGCACTAATGTACACAGCTATGATTTAACAATAAAAATAAATAATTAAAAAATCCATATTCCATGGGCTTTAATAATGATAAAATGACAAAATGTGTATATGAGAAACTGAGGATTCACTAATTCTATACCTCCATTATATCACTAATATCTTTTTACCTCCTAGTTATAAAATAGCGATTGCAGTTTCAGGCATCACATACAGATACAACAGTATTCAGAGGGAAAAAAGGAATATCTTTTTATTATCCCTTTCTTTTACTTATTTTTTAATTAACAAGTGAAAATTACATATATTTATGGCATACAATAGGATGTTTTGGTGTGTACACACACAGTGATTAGCTATATCATGCCATTTATTATGCGTATTATTTTTTTTAATGATAACACTTAAAATCTACTGTATTGGTAATTTTCAGGTGTAGATTTTTTTCTCTTTACTTTTGAAAGTGGGAATATGTTTCTTGGAAGTCTCCCTGCAAACACCCTTTTTCTGTGATTGGTCATAAATGTTTATTGTCCTTGCTTAAATCAAATACTTAAGAGGAATGGATTAGGTTCAGAGCAGTCAGAACATGAAAGTAATCACGTTTGTAGTAACCATTTGAGGGCAGCTGCCTTCTCTTATCAAGGGAAGAGGGCATATGTGATAACTAGTGTTACTGTAGATGATGCTGGAGGGTAAAGAAAGCAATAGTGAGTTTTGTCCAAAAACTTACTGGTAATGGTGAAACTATCTCAATAATTGCTTGGTCTTCTCATTGTTTATCTCTAGAAAACAGAAGGAAAACTTCCTCTGGCTTCACTGTCAACTAAGTCGAATTTCTAACTAATCTTTTTATTGTTTTATTTCTCTCTCTCTCTCTTTTTTTTTTTTCCTAAGAGCTGGCAAAGTGGCCACAGTTCCCTGACTTTTTGCTTCCAGCAGAGCAGGCTCTCACCTGGTGAGTGAGGGCTGATTTAAGTATTCTCTGTCTCCAGAAGGTGAATTCATTGTCCGGGATGCCTAAGGCCTTAGACTAAATTTCTGCACTCTTGATTTATAGAAACTTAAATCCTTACTTGGCCACTATCATAGGCCAGGACATTTTTGCTTGTTCCCAAATCAGTGGCAGATTTTATTAACACCAATTTGGAGCTATTGTGAACTCTTAAATATGCAATATTGAAACCATTAGGTGTCAGAAATATTTCTCTTAAAACAAAACAAGGAACCTTTGGTAATTCAAAATTACTTTTCATGAAAGAATTAAACAACTCTTATTATTTATTCTTGCACTTTTAGTATACCACTTCTGTCTCAGTGTTCCAGGGATATATAGGAACTTAATTTCTATACTCTTCTTATTTTTAAATGTGTATTCTATTATCATTTTTAAAATTTTCATTCCTTGAATGAAAAATATTTGATAGCATAACAAATTGACAATAGTCAGCAGTAAGTTATGGTATACCTTCAGAGAACTTAAAGAATCAAATTGGAACATTGGAAGGGATAAATGCTTGAGGTGATGGATACCTCAATTACCCTGATTTGATGCCTATATTGAAACTTCACATGTACCCTATGAATATATGTAATTATCAGTTACCCATAATAATTAAAATTTAATATGTGATTCTTCAATATACACCTTCCTTCAGTAAATTGTGGAAGATACTTTGTCTGAATATTTTTATAATTACTGTTATATTAATATTACTTTCATATTTTGGGGGGATGGGATGATTTCAAAGATGACTTACAATACAGGGAATTTGAAACTCATGTGAAATCTATATTGTAATTTAATTTAATGACTTAAATTGTATAACACCTTTCCTTTTTATATTATAATATTTAATATTGAGCATATTATAAATACAAAAGATTTGACTCTTTGGTAACAGCTTTATTGAGATATCATTTAAATACTATACAATTTACCCATGTAAGTGGACAAATAAATGTTTTTTTTAGTATGCTCACAGAACTGTACAATCTTACAAGATATTTTAGAATATTTTTCTCTCTCTCCCTCCAAATCTCCATAGTACCCATTAGTAATCACTTCAGTTGCATTTAACATCCTCAGTCATAGGCATCCACTATTCTAATTTCTTTATAGCAGTGGTCGTGACCCACAGGAAGGGATTTAAAGGGTTGTGGCATTAGGAAGGGTGAGAACCACTGCTCTGTAAGTTTGCCTATTCTGAGCACTTCATATAAATGGGATTATGCAACATGGGTTTTTTTGTGAATGGTTTCTTTCACTGAGCATACAGTATCTTTCACAATACAGCATTTTTCAGTACTTAGTTATTTTTATTACCAAATAATATTCCAGTGCATAAATATGGTACCGACCCTTTGTAACACATGCCTTCTCAAAGGGACTTAATTATATTATAATATTGGGACAATAAAACACAAATTTAAAATAAAGATTGGACACTTTTAAACATTTTTATATAATCTAGATGGATATCTTCCCACTCATTAATACACCCCCTTGAATGAAATGGAACTGAAAAAGTTATGTGAAAATAAGGGACACATAAATAACACCAAAACAAAGAACAAAACAGTATCATATTTTATTGAAATTAGTAATATTTGCCATCATTTTCCTATTACTTGCTATGAGTTAGTGATAGTTAGCACAGATATTCCTAATATCCTAAATTCTCATTATTATTCAATTGTTTATCAGTTTCTTTGTTTTTTTTTTTCTGGTCTGTCTAGACTATGTCTAAGGCTATATCCTTGGAACAGATACAATTTTAGGCCAGGCATAGTGCCTTATACCTGTAATCCAAGTAGAATGCCGAAGTGGGAAAACAATTTAAAGCCAGGAGTTCAAAACCAGCCTTGGCAGCATAGACAGACTCTCTATTAAAAATTAAAAAAAAAAAAAAAATTATCCAGGCATGTGGATACCTACCTGTGATCTCAGCTACTAAAGAAGCTGAGGCAAGAGGATTGCTTGAGCCCGGAGTTTGTGGCTGCTGTGAGGCTGTGGGATCCTGCCATTACACTCCAGCCTGGGTGACAGAGTGAAACACTGTTTCAAACAGACAAACAAAACAAACAAACAAACCTATACTCATTAAAAGTAATCTTAAGCCCAATATCTTTGTTTTTAGAATAATTCTGTAAATACTCAGCAATTACTTGTTCTTCCCACTATCACATGTATGTGAGCAATGTGTGTTAACTACCTATCCAGCCATCAGTGCTATCTGTCTCTCTACCCCACTCCTGTGTGTGTAGAAAACATGCATAGCTCAAGAATGTTAAGTATAATTTAGTATCCTCAATATAAATATCTTTACCTGTTATTATGCCTGACATATGGTTGAGTCAGAAGGTTTTTATTTATTTTCTCTTTAAATGAAATACTAATACCCACAATAATACTAAAGATTATGGTAGGAGAATTCTGACCTCCATATCTGTTTTTGGCCAAGACAGAAAGTAGAAGTTAAAAGATGTGCAATTTTGGCAAAGTTATACACTCTACTGTTTCATAATTTTTTTTAACTTTTAAATTTAAATTAAAACAAAAGAAAGGTGATATACCTAGATGTAGAAAGTCTGAATTGTAAAATATAAGGTAACTCAGAGTAGCTTTAAGGCATATATATATATTAATAAATAGATAGATGGATATAGAGACCACAGCAGAGTTGAGAGACATGAATCATTAGATAAATCTACTTCAACAATAAAGCAGGAAAAATATAAATAACTCAGCACCTTGATGCTTCATAGTAAAAGATGTTAAACAACTATATATTGGCAAACAGCATAGAGAAATTAAATATACATCTAGCAATATATTTAAATATCAAAAATGATACTACATGAAAAAAGTTCCCTATTAATATAATAGTGTAGCATGATAACATTTATATCAAGTGTCAGAGCATGAAAGATACAGCCTGTGTTTCTTGTTAACATGTAAAAATATGGCATCAGGAATATAAACCACTAGTTATTAATAGAGGTTTCTCCTGGAAAGAAATATAGGATAACAAGAATACAGAGAAGTTCACAAAGCTGTTAACTTCATCTGTAATACATTTATTCTTTAAAAAATATTGGCAAAATCTGAAAATATTTGAAATCTAGGTGTTTACATATGGGAATTCATCATTATTGTAATCATGTGTCTGAAAATGTCATTATGAACATGATTCTAGGGGAAAAAATTCATCGATATGGGCATGCTCCTTGCAGATTGTAGCATTTTAGACCAGCTATTTTAAACCTGTCATTGCACTCCAGCCTAGGTGACAGAGTGAAACTCTGTCAACCTCTTGGTGGCCCTGGTTCCTTGCCTATAATATAGTGAAGTTAAATGAACACACATAACAAAGTGAGACTTTATTGTAACATTGAATAAGCACTTAATTAGTTCAATTATTTACATTAATACAATTAAACTGTCTAATAACATGTGGAATGAAAAGAGAAAAGATGCAGAATGCCTATCACATTATTGTATTTATTGCATATGTCATTTATTCTTAATTTTGTTGAAGAATTGTTCTTCCTCCTTGGAACTGATATTTCACAAATGTAGCTTAAAACATGAAATCCTGCTACATTTGTTCATTTTGAACAAATGCCTACTTATGAATTCTTGTCTCAGAAGCTAATTTAATTGGTGCATCTGACTACTATTGCTTATTTCACACCTCAGTAGGTAAAGATGCATTAATAATCGAAGTTTCAAACTGTAATTAACATTAGCTTGAGGCTCCTGACAATGAAATGATTACATTTAAATATATGGGTTGATAAACAAAGTTAATCTAACATATGAATAAAGAGCAAAAATATCTTACATTTACTCTTTCTCTGCAAATTGATACATGCATTTGTATGTTATCTAAAGCACGGGGAATAAGTAAATATCAAAGAAAAAACTTATGACTGCCAATGCAAAACTTAAACCTAATCAATTCAACACACCTAACTAAATCTGAGACATTTCTATAAAATCATTATATTTTTTAGTTAAAATTATAAGATATTTTAGCCTTGTTTGATTTCCCTTCACACTTCCGTACTACTCAGCTATGATTTATTTTCATATTTTACTCTGTTCTTAATTGAATTAATTACTTTACAAACATCCTTGAATGGTGAGTTTTTATGCTAATATTTTATTCCTAATCATAGTATATCATGTCTCCTGAACATATTTGCCTGGTATTATTATATTATTCTTCTGTTGATAAAGATCACATTTGTTATATAACTTACAATGTGAAAAAAATATATTCTTGACTTGGTCCTTTATTCAGTGATATTTTCAAGACTTTCCCAGTGTAGTTTTACAATGACAGTGCTTGGTATGGTGCAAATCTAAATAATTGAGGTTGTTAATTGTGATACTTTAACATCCTCACTTTGTGTGTTAAGGTTCACAAAAATAGGCAAACAGCATAACTCCTGTTTCAGCTGAGATTTATTGCTCAAAACTCCAGAATGGATTGATTGTTTACATATATCCAATGTATATACTTTATGGGTATTAAAGAGTAGGATGGCCTTTGAAGCAAACTCACAGAAATATAATAAGGTAATCAAAACATGGATTAAAATATATAGACAAATCTCAGATGTTAAACTACACAGGTAAGAAGTAGAGCTTCTTCTCTGATCATGTTTTACCCCTTTGAGAGTAAGTTCAAAGTCACCTGTAGTTTTCAACATTAACATTTATAGTTTTTTCACTGAAAAAACACCGGAGATGGCCAGAATACTATACTGAAGTAGAAGAAACTGATCACGTGCCTACCATTTGTCAGACACTCAATGGGGACTTTAACAAGGTGATTTTATTTACTTTTATGAACAAACCTATAAAATAAATAACATTCACCTCTTTTTTCCAAACAAAAAACAACTAAGTTTCAGAGAAGTTAAGTGATTTATTCCATGTCAACATATAAAAGTATTTTCTGATTGTGAATCAAGAATCAGATGTTATTCATGTGATACACCACAGATTTTTAATTGCTAAAAGAAATTACCTTATATGTGTGCATAGCTATCACTCTTTTAAATACTTTACATGGATAATCATATTGTTCAAACAAGGATTCTGAGAGGTTAAGCAACTCACTTAGGTCTTACAGTTAGAAAAGAGTAGTTGTAGACCAAGGGCTTGAGTATTTGGCTGCAGGCATGTGTTCTTATTCACAATATTTTATTACTATCTTCCCATAAAGTAGTCAGAGCAGGTACATGCCTCACTTTTCTTTAAACATATTTAAATATAATATGATGAAGATGACCAAAATCATGGTGGAGGCACAATAAGAAGAGTCTTCCTTCTTCATCACAAGATGATATAGAATTGACCAAAATGCTTTCTTCCTTCTGTTTATTCTTTTTTTTTTTTTTTGAGACAGAGTCTCACTATGCCACCCTGAGTAGAGTGCTGTGGCATCACAGCTCACACTCACATCAACCTTGAACTCTTGGGCCGTTCTCTTGCCTCAGCCTCCCAAGCAGCTGGGACTACAGGCACCCACCACAATGGCTGGCTATTCTTTGGTTACGGTTGTCTTTGTTCTTTAGCAGGCCCAGGTAGGGCTCGAACCCTCCAGCCTCAGTGCATGTGGCTAACGCTGTAACCACTGTGCTACGGGCACCGAGCCTGTTTATTCTTTTTTGTTGTTGTTGTTGTTCTAGCCATAATTATGGCATAATATTGATATTTCAGTATTATACTTTTTCACATTATTTTTTAAGTGTCAGAGTAATCTTTTTTGTTAACTTTTAAAATAATCTGACAGATGGCATTAAGAATGAATTAATTAAATTAGGAGTTATAATAAAGATATACACTTTTCATCCCGAGGAAGGCTTAACACTTCATTCCCTATCTTCTGTTTGTGTTCAATAATCCCAAATGTCATGAATAATTATAAGTCATTATTAAAAATTAAAAAAAAAACTCTGTTGAGATACAAATTCTACCAGATGCTAATTATTGTTTCTTGCAATTTAAATTTTAGGCAATTGTTTAGGAACAAATTAAAAGAATATGGACATTTGTTTTATTGAAGCTAATTGTTATGTGCTATATATATATATGTGTTCAGATGTCTGATATGAACCAAATGTTTTTCTTCAATTTTCATACATGATAACTAGCGATAATTTTAAACAAAATCAATCTTGGTTGTTAGTCTTAAGGACTAACCAGAAACATTTGAAACATTTGATTAGACTGTGACATGAAAATACTATGTCCTATTATAGTAAAAGTATTCTGTAGTAGATGATATAATGCACTAGTTTCATGAACAAAATAAACTTATCACAGGACATTTCAACCTGAACGTCTACACTTTGATATATTGCCATAATAATTACTCAGTGGCCCCCTGCTAATTTTCCAGCCTCGTTCCAGGGATTCTTATTCTTTGTGATACTTCAGAATCACTGGCAAATAATGTTAAAAAAAAAAAAAAAATACGGGTTCTCAGGCCTTACTCTCAGAAATTCTAAATTAGTGGGACTGAAGCAAGGTCAGAATCTGTATTTTCAATAAGTCCCCCCGCACCCTGCCCCATGCTTTTTTTAGTGAAGGCAATCTGCAATGCTCATTTTGAGAAATATTACAAAGGGTGTCGGGGATAGTTGCACATCCGAATTACATGGGAAGTAATTTGAACAGCTGCATGCCCAAGCACATAGAAAAAGTCACAGAATTCTCCATCGGATTTCTGCAGCACAACTCTGAGAATCACTGGTCCATGCAGCTAAAGTCACTCATCATCACCATTAGAGAGACAAACTCTTTGTCCTTCTCTCTCTTTTATTCTCCTCCTCTCTTCCTTCACTCCTTCCTTTCTTCCTTCTGTCATCTTTCTTTTTTTAAACACTGTCTTGTTTTATAGTGCCTCACTCCTGCTTTTTTTTTTTTTTTTTTTTTTTAATTAAGCCAGTCTGTAGAGAACAGGTGTAAGCAAATAAACAGCACTTGGTGATGGAATTGACAGGATATTGAATACTACTTTCTTGGATTTGGCACAATATATATAGAAGACAAGTGGCCTTTTGTCTGTCATTAATTTTGAGAACAGCCAGTATAGTATTAATATTCAGGATAGTTGATTCACAGAATGAATTTTTCAGGCAGCAAAGATTATAACAAAATTATGAATTCAATCCCCAACTCTTACCCTCCCCACCAGTGAAATCACAATATGAATGGAAAAGGGCACCTATTCTCATTATGATCTTTAGACTGTCATCATTGGGCCTAGTTCTAATGTTGCACTATGGATGATGAGTAGTTGCAATCCAATTTAAATGCATAATACCACATTTAATTTTCACTACCACCTGTCAATAGAAAATAGACTGAGGCATATCTTCTGAGATATCCATAGGGAATACTCAATTATAATTAACCTTCCTATTTTTGTTAAATCTTTGTCCTGAAATGGATTGTTTGTGTCATTTCTTATTCTTGTAACAATCTTTCCCTAGGAAGAATTTTAATTTTAATCTAATATTCTCTGAGAAATACAATGGAGAATGTTTCTTTTAATCTTCTCAGTACTACTATTGGTTGCCTATTTCATTTATTTTCCATAGGTTAATTATGACTGAGGTGATACTCTTAGGGAAGGTGTGGGATACTTGGGCAAAGTATAGAAAATTATTTTCTCTAAACCATACTGAATGAAATGTATGCCAAATAGGAAATATCATTTTTACTAACCTACTAGTAGTGACAAAAAAAGAGTAATTTTAGTGCAATGATGCAATTGATAGTATATGAATTCATGCTATCATGATGATAACTTTATAAAAGTACTTTTAAGCAATAAATAATAGCTATATGTAACCTGAAAAACATGAAAAATAGTTTAGATGTTATCTGTGAACATTATAATAACAAATATCTTTTACATAAAATCAGGCACACTAAGTATGTATTTTGTATTGAGTCAATTTATTGAGAACTGAAAATGTTTGCCACTTTCCTTTACTCTCTTTCCACCACAATTTGTAAAATTAATAAATCTAAACACTTCTCTAACCTATACATTTTAGAGGTGTATAAAAATGTATTAGGACTCTCTAGTCTTGAGGGAATAAGAACAGAAAAAGCAGAGGCTTTCTTTGCTCAAGTCTTAAGATGGAATCTCTTCATAGGACCAATGAGGTTGATCAATTTCCAAATTTATTAAGGGACTTCAGAACCTACCACCAATAAAATAGGTGGAGCTATTTAAATATTTTAAAATAAAATGTGTTACTATACTGTTGCAGAACAGTGTCTGGAACATTGTATGTAACCAAGCTGGATATACACTTATTTTGAAAACTATTTTTGATAAGTTGGATCATTAAAATGTAAATTTAACTCTGTTTAGGGAAAATTATTCTCAGCTATAAACAAGGAAGCAAGTAATGGCTTCTGTTTTCTTATCACAAGAAAAGGAAGCATTGTCATTCTTTTATAGTCATTCATTTTAAATGTCTATTTATTCAAAGAAGAATTTAAATGCTATAATAATGTTATAGCTTAAATAAATAAGTGACATTCGATACACAAATGATAAAGCATTTCATGTAGAAATTGAAATTTTATAATACCTACAAAGAGACAGAATATCTGTGTGGTTTAAGTGTGTGCTGGGGACCAGCCAGCTTGCCTTTATATTCAGGGTTCGTTACTTACAGATTACTCATTGGGCCTTCACATCCTAACCTATAAAATGTGAAAAAAATACTTCTGTATTTATGGTTTTGTTATGAATATTTAATTAATTCATATTTGTGAAGTACTTAAAAGCAGCAACAGGCATATTATAAATCCTATGTTGATGACTATTGAATAAAATAAATGTAATCGATCTTTAAGCAATACAGATTGAATTTCAATGCATCATTTATATGCAGATTTCTTGAAATACATATACATAAAAAATTTTGGTGATTCATGAAACTTAAACTTGCAAACTATTGTAGCCTAGAAATATCAAAAAAATAAAAAAAAGTATGTCATGAATGCATAAAACTTATGTAGATACAATTCCATTTTATCATTTATTGCCATAAAATATACACCAATTTATTATTATAAGTACGGTTGATCAAAATTTACACACACAAACATACTATGTGTGATGTCATTCACAGTCAAAGAAAGATGTAGAGAAGCATACAGATGTGGTACCAAATCATAACTACATCAAATTACATAGAATTACTGTAGAATTACATCAAATTACTGTAGAAAACACTGCCCTATTTTAATGATTTTGTAGCCTCCTCCTGTTGACATTGTAGTGAGCTCAAGTGTTATGAGTAGCCACTTAAAACACCATTGATGTGAATCATCTCCACGTAAGAAGTTCACCTTTCCAGTAAATTGTCTATTGCAGTAAAAAGTGATTTCTCAGTTTTCACATGTGTTTCATCATGCTCAGTACAATGACATAAACCTTAAATAAAACCATGGGCCCCTATCAAGTACCACTAGTGATACTTCTTTGGAGCTGGATATGCTCCAAAGAAGCAGAAAAAACTCATAACATTGCAAGAAAATGTGGAATTACTTAAAATATACTGTAGATTAAGATTTGCAGCTGTGGTTGCCTCCATTTCAAAATAAATAGATCCAGTATAAAGACCATTGGCAAAAAAGAACAGAAAGTCAGTGAAGCCATAACTGTAGCTCACTAGCAGGTATAAAAACTTTGCAGTTTTTTTGCAAAATACCTTTGTGTCTTATTTTGAAAATGCAGCTTCTATGTGGGTTCAGGTTTGCTATGAAAAAGGCAAACCTATAGTCTCTCATATGCTTTAGGAAAAAGCAAAGTAATTATGTGACAACAACAACAACAAAAAAAAATGGAAAGGTGAAGAATTTAAAGCTAGAGAATGTAATACCAGCAAAGGATGGTTTAATGATTTTAGAAAGTTTGGTTTAAAAAACATCAAGATAACAGGAGGGGCAGGCTTCTGCACACAAAGTGGGACCAGATGGTTTCCCAGACACCACCAAGGAAAGTACTGAGGAGAAAAGAGATCTACCTGAATAGGTTTTTAATACAGACAAAGTGCTCTATGGCGTGGGAGGGGGGATGCACACAACCAACAGGTATTAGGAAGAGAAGCGAGCACCCCATTTAAGGAAGGAAGGAAGAGGCTTATTCTACTGTTTTGTGCAAACGCAGTCATGATTATGATGAAGACTGATATTACCTATAAAGCTACTAATCCCTGAGCCTGGAAAAGAAGAGGAAATATGCTTCATTGTTTTGCTTGTACAACAAGAAAACCTGAATGAGAACTTGTTTCTTCATTGATTTCATGGGTACTTTGTCCCGGAAGTCAGGAAGTGCCTTCCAAGTAATGAACAGCTTGAAGTTCTTTTGATATTGAACATGGCCCATGGCCACCTGGAACCCACAAACTCAACACCAAAGACATAAAATGGTCTACTTGTGGGCAAACACAACAACTGTAATTCAGCTTCTAGATCAGAGGGTCATAAGGATCTTTAAGGCTAATTATACCTAGCACTGTATGGACAAAATTCTCAACTCTATGGAAAAGAAGCCCAACAGAGAGAACATCAGGTAAGACTGGAAAGATGATATCATGATTGTTACAGAAAACTCTGAGAGCCATCGAGCCTGAAACAATAAATCTCTGCTGGAAAACTTTGTGCAGATGTTGTGCATGACTTCATAGGATTTGCAATAGGACCAGTCAAAAAAATTATTAAAGTGGTCATGGATATGGCAATAAATAAATAAATAAATAAATGGCAAGCAAGAGATGGAGTTTCAAGATAAAGATCTTGGAGAAATTCAAAAACTAAAAGACACGGCCCCAGAAGGCAACTTGTTGGATATGAGCACATTTCAACCAGTGTCAGAGGATGAGGAGGGAGATATAACAAAAGTACTGCCAGAAAATGCATAAATATTGGACAGTCTGGCAAAGGGTTTAGGTTATTCCTGACTTCTTTTGTCTCCTCTTATGATGCGGACACTTGTAGGATACAGGCACTGAAACTAAAGCAAATGGTGGAAGAAGGATGCTACCAAATAGAAATGTGTTTAGAGAAATGAAAAAACAACAAAAAAAAAGTCAGGCAGAAATTATGATGTGTTTCTGTGAAGTTATGCAGAGTGTGCTGGCCTCCCTGCCTCCCCTGCCTCCCCTGCCACTTTTTCCACCTCTTACACTTTGGCCATCCCAGAGACTGCAAGACCATCTCTCCTCTTCCTCTTACTTCTCATCAATGACATGAAGGCCTATATGATGATTCACTTACACCTACTGTATATTAAGTATATTACTGCTTCTTTATAATTTTTGATGAAATTTGTTCCTCTCTACCTCTTTATTATAAGAAACAGTATACAATTCATATAACAAACAAAATATGATTTAATTGATTATTGTTCTAACCAGGAAGGTTTCCAGTGAATCAGAGTTAAGGTTTGGGGGAGTCAAAAGTTAGACACAGATTTTAAATGTGGCAGGGGAGCCACACCCCTAAGACCTTTGTTGGTTGAAGGAGAATTAACGTACACATACATTTGTATGGTATTTTCCTTCATCCAAAAAAGGAATAATCTTTTCCTCAATGATATAAACTTTTCCCTTCATTCTCAAAGACAAAAATCATTATTTGACTCTACTTTAAGAAATTATAGGGGTGCCAAACATATGTGGATGTGAATGGACTTTATTTCCACCATGGGTTTCTGAGGCCCAAGGACACTACATTAGACTGGAAAATGCACCTGAAGATGGTTCTGGGGTTCAATTACACTGGATCATGGAAAACTTCATAACATGTATTTGTAAGGGATTCTCTTTTCTTTCTGTTGCCTATGATGCTTTCTGAATTAAAATTTCCTGGAAGGGGTGGAGGCAAGATGGCCAACTGGAGCAAGCTTTCCCCAGAGGCTCCCATTCAGGAGGAGAAATAAAGGACAGAAGTTTAGCAAGGAAGCCGATGGTTTGGAGCCAAGCCATGTGGGGAAGAATGCACATCAACCCTGCTAAAGTGAGCAGCGACCCCAAGGAAATAAGCAGTAGGTACAAAATCTATCACCAAGCACTTGGAGTCCCCTCCCCCATGAGAACGGCTAACAGTATACTCCATACAAACAAGCGAGTAGAGTGTAGATCCCCTCCTGTTTTATCCCACAAGTGAGACCCTTTAAAAACCAGAACTTCTTCCCTAGAGAGGACTTACAAATGTGCTATGACACTCTCCTGCCAGGCATAAAACTGTATATATTGTCTACCTGCAATTCTGAACTCCTAGCACTCCCCTCCACTCTCACCCTGAGGTCTGGAGTCCGGTCTCCCATGGAGTCCAGATTCTTGGGCATTTTCTTGAGAGGTGTGGACAGGGCATGGGTTGTTGCTGGTCTGTGCTGATTCTGCGGTATGAAAGTAAGGAAAAGATGGTGAACTGAGGCTGAGGGAACACTAGGGAGAGGGAAAGGTGGTGCCCTGTGACACAGAACAGCAGCAGCGGCAGTGGGAATAATTGGGTTCATACTCCTGGGGTTCATACAAAATATCCTGGGAATATTTTGAAGAGACACTCCCTGACTCTCTGGGCAACCAGAGAAAGCTGGGCATTGTCTCCAATGGCAGCCACTGGCGGAACAGATCAGGGATGGAAACACAGGCCCATGAGTAAAGGGTATACCTGAGGCAGTACCTGCCTGGATGGAGCATGGGGACTAGAATATGCATGCACAAAGTCAGCATACTCCCAGGGCAGGGCTGAGCCAGGACTGTTTTAGTGAGCCTAAGATACTTGCTTGCATTTCTCCATAGCTGAGACTTTAACCCAGAGTAACTGATTCACTAGGGTAGAACAAGACCAGCTGAAAACAAGACAGAGCCACGTAGCCCCACAACATCAAACAGGTCCCAAGTTTCTCAGGCCATAGCACTGTACAGGTCCTTTGCAAAGCTGTAGGGGAAAAAGTACAGACACCAGTCCCAGCTTTTGGGAAAAGGACTGGTTAATCACTACTCCTGGAGCCCCCAAGCCAACTTCTCTTTATCTGCTCATCTAGCCAAATGGTGTAAAATAATCATGGGGTGGAATCAGCAGAAAAGGTCTGCAACATGAATAACCAGAATAGATCAACTCCCCCAAGGAATGACATGGAGGACACAACTGAAGAACCCATTCAAAAACAGATGGCTGAAATAGCAGAAATTGAATTCAGAATTTGAATTGCAAAAATTATTAATAGAATGGAGGTAAAGTTGGAATTAGAAATTCAAGGAGCATTTCAAAAGTTATCTCAAGAATTCAATAAATTCAAAGAAAAAAATCACCAAAGATTTTGACACATTGAGACAAGAATTTGCAGCCCTCAAAGACCTGAAAAGTAAAGTAGAATCCCTCAGTAACAGAATGGAGCAAGCAGAAAAAAGGATATCTGACACTGAAGACAAAACTTTTGAACACTCCAAAGCAGTCAAAGAGGAAGAGAAGTGGAGAGCTAATGGATGATTCTCTCAAAGAGCTCTGGGATAATTTGAAGAAAAGTAATATTCACCTTATAGGAAATCCCAAAGGTGACGAGATGGATTAAAGGCACAGAGGCTCTTCTTCATAAGATAATAAATGAGAACTTTCTAGACATGCCAAGAGATTCTAAAATTCAGATAGCAGACAGTTTTAGAACACCAGCACAACTCAACTCAAATATAAATTCTCATAGACACATTATAATTAACTTTGCTAAAGTTAAAATGAAGGAGAAAATTCTGCAAGCAGCCAGATGGAAGAAAACCATAACCTACAAGGGGAAGAATATTAGAATGACTGCAGATCTCTCTTCTGAAACCTTTCAAGCCAGAAGAGGGTGGTCATTCACTTTTAATCTCCTAAAACAAAATAGCTTTCAACCCAAGATCCTGTATCCAGCTAAACTGAGTTTCATTTATGATGGAGAAATTACTTTAATGACATTCCCATCTTGAAGAAATTTGCCATAACTAAGCCGACTCTCCAGGATATTCTTAGAACTGTCCTCCATAACGACCAGCACAATCCTCCACCACAAATGTAAACTCACTCAAAAAATGTGATTAAATTCCAACTTCCACAGTGGCAAAAGGATTAAAGAATTAAAAATATCCACTTTCAAAAAACTCAATACACAAAATTATACCAGGCCTATCAATATTCTCAATTAATGTGAATGGTTTTAATTGTCCTTTAGGGAGGCACAGGTTGGCTGACTGGATACAAAAACTCAAGCCAGATATCTATTTGCATACAAGAATCTCATCTTACCTTAAAAGATATAGACTCAGGGTGAAGGGATGGTCATTTATATTTCAGGCAAATGGAAATCAGAAAAAAACAGGTATTGCAATTTTATTTTCAGGTACAATAGGCTTTAAACCAACAAAAGTAAGGAAAGGTAAGGATGGTTACTCTATATTTGTTAAGGGTAACACTCAACATGATGAGATTTCAATTATTAACATTATGCACCCAACCAGAATTCACCTCAATTTATAAGAAAGACTCTAACAGACATGAGCAACTTGATTTCCTCCAGCACCATAATAGAGAGAGATGTTAGCATTCATTTGGCAGTGTTGAATAGATCCTCAAAAAAGAAGCTAAGCAAAGAAATTTTAGACTTAAACATAACCATTCAACTGTTTGATTTAACAGACATCTACAGAATATTTCATCCTAACAAAATGGAATACACATTCTTCTCATCAGCCCATGGAACATACTCCAAAATTGAACACATCTTAGGTTACAAGTCTAACTTCAGAAAATGTAAAAGAATAGAAATTATTCCTTGCATCTTCTTGGGCTATCATGGAATAAAAGTTGAACTCAGGAATCTGCATACTCATACAAAAACATAGAAACTAAATAATCTTATGCAGAAGAATAGCTGGGTCATAGATGAGATTAAGAAGGAAATTACCAAATGAAGACACAAATTATCAGAACTTCTGGGATACCACAAAGACAGTCCTAAGAGAGAAATCTATAGCACTGCAAGCCTTCCTCAAGAGAACAGAAAGTGAGGAAGTTAACAACTTAATGGGAAATCTCAAGCAACTGGAAAAGGCAGAACATGCCAATTCCAAACTCAGCAGAAGAAAAGAAATAACCAAAATTAGAGCAAAATTAAATGAAATTGAAAATAAAAGGATTATACAACAGATCAATAAATCAAAAAGTTGTTTTTTTGAAAAGGTCAATAAAATAGATAAACCTTTGGCTAACCTAAGCAAGAAAAAAAAAAAAAAAGAGTAAAATCTCTAATTTTATCAATCAGAAATTGTAAAGATGAAACAACAACAGACTTCTCAGAAATTCAAAAAGTCCTTAATGAATATTACAAGAAACTATTTTCTGAAATATGAAAATCTGAAGGAAATAGACCAATACTTGGAAGCACTTCACCTTCCTAGATTTAGCCAGGATAAAGTGGAAATGTTGAACAGGCCTATATCAAGTTCTGAAATAGGATCAACCATACAAAATATCCCTAAAAAAGAAAAGCCCAGGACCAGAAGGCTTCATGTCAGAATTCTACCAAATATATATATATATATATATATAGATAGATAGATAGATAGATAGATAGAGAGAGAGAGACAGAGAGACAGAGAGAGAGAGGAACTAGTACCTATATTACTCAACCTTTTTCAAAATCTAGCAAAAGAATGAATACTACCCAATACATTCTATGAAGCAAACATCACCTTGATCCCCAAACCAGGAAAACACCCAAGAAGAAAAGAAAATTATAGACCAATATCACTAATGAATGTAAAAGTATTCAATAAGATCCTAACAAACAGCATCCAGCAACACATCAAACAAAATTATAGACCAACATCACTAATGATGTAAAAGTATTCAATAAGATCCTAACAAACAGCATCCAGCAACACATCAAACAAATTATACACCATGACCAAGAGGGTTTTCTCCCAGGGTCTCAAAGCTGGTTCAATATATGTAAATCTATAAATATAATTCAGCACATAAATAAATTAAAAAACAAAGAACATATGATTCTCTCAATTGCTGCAGAAAAAGCCTTTGATAATATCTAGCATCCCTTCATGATCAGAACACTTAAGAAAATTGGTATAGAATGGACATTTCTTAAACTGATAGAGGCCATCTACAGCAAACCCACAGCCAACATCATATTGAATGGAGTTAAATTGAAATCATTTCCACTCAAATCAGGGACCAGGCAAGGTTGTCCTTTGTCTCCACTGCTTTTTAACATTGTAATGGAAGTTTTAGTCATAGCAATTAGGCAAAAAAGACTATCAAGGCTATCCGTGTAGGGTCAGAGGAGATCAAACTTCCACTCTCCGCAGATGATATGAATGTATATCAGGAAAACACCAGGGATTCTACTATAAAACTCTTAGAAGTGATTAAGGAATACAGCAGCATCTCAGGTTACAAAGCCAACACTCATAAATCTGTAGCCTTTATATATACCAACAATAGTCAAGGTTTAAAAACAGTTAAGGACTCTGTTCTGTTCACAATAGTGCCAAAGAAAATAAAATATTTGGAAGTTTACCTAACAAAGTACATGAAAGATCTCTATAAATAGAACTATGAAATCTAAGAAAAGAAATAGCTGAAGATGTAAACAAATAGAAAACCATACCATGATCATGGCTGGATAATCAACATTGTTAAAATGTCCATACTACCCAAAGCAATATACAATTTTAATGCAATCCCTATTAAAGCTCTGCCATCATACTTTAAAGATGTCAAAAAAAAAAAGTACTCAATTTTATATGGAATCAGAAAAAGCCTCAAATAGCCAAGACATTACTCAGAAATAAAAATAAAGCAGGAGGAATCACACTACCAGACCTCACACTATACTATAAATCAATAGTGATCAAAATAGCATATTACTGGCACAAAAACAGAGAAGTAGATGTATGGAATAGAATAGAGAACCAAGAGATGAATCCAGCTACTTACCATTATTTGATCTTTGCAAAACTAATTAAAAACATTCAATGGGAAAAAGATTCCCTATTTAACAAATGATGCTGGGTGAACTGGCTAGCAACCTACAGAAGACTGAAACTGGACCCACACCTTTCACCATTAACTAAGATAGACTCTGACTGGATTAAAGATTTAAATATAAGACATGAAACTATAAAAATACTAGAAGAAAGTGCAGGGAAAACACTTGAAGAAATCGGCCTGGGAGAATATTATATGAGGAGGACCCCCACCCCCACCCCCCGGACAATTGAAGCAACATCAAAAATACATTACTGGGACCTGATCAAACTAAAAAGCATCTGCAAAGCCAAGAACACAGTAAGTAAAGCAAGCAGACATCCCTCACAATGGGAGAAAATATTTGCATGTTATGTCTCCAACAATGGTTTAATAACCAGAATCCACAGAGAACTCAAACATATTAGCAAGAAAAGAACAAGTGATCTCATCTCAGAGTGGGCAAGGAGAAACTTCTCTGAAGAAGACAGGCGCATGGCCTACAGACATATGAAAAAATGCTCATCCTCCTAATCATCAGAGAAATGCAAATCAAAACTACTTTGAGATATCATCTAACTTCAGTAAGATTAGCCCACATCACAAAATCCCAAGACCAGAGATGTCGGTGTGGATGTGGAGAAAAGGGAATATTTCTACACTGCTGGTGGGAATGCTAAGGAATATGTTTCTTTTGGAAAGATGTTTGGAGAATACTTAGGGATCTAAAAATAGACCTGCCATTTGATCCTATAATACTTCTACTAGGTATATATCCAGAAGACCAAAAATCACATTATGACAAAGGTATTTGTACCAGAATGTTTATTACAGCCCAATTCATAATTGCTAAGTTATGGAAGAAGCCCAAGTGCCCATCAACCCACAAATGGATTAATAAATTGTGGTATATGTATACTATGGAATATTATGCAGCCAAAAAAGATAGAGGCTTTACCTCTTTCATGTTTACATGGATGGAGCTGGAACATATTCTTCTTAGCAAAGTATCTCAAGAATGGGAAAAAAGTATCCAATGTACTCAGCCCTACTATGAAACCAAGTTATAGCTTCATATTAAAGGTATAATCCAATTATACCCCATTATATGGAGATAGGGAGGGGAGAGGAGGGGAAAGGATGAGTAGAGGGAGTATTATTGATGGGACCACACCTACAGTGCATCTCACAAGGGTACATGTAAAATTTACTAAATGTAGAATACAAATGTCTTAACACAATAACTAAGAAAATTCCATGAAGGCTCTGTTAACCAGTTTGATGAAAATATTTCAAATTGTATATAAAACCAGCGCATTGTACTCCATGATTGCATTAATGTACACAGCTATGATTCAATTTAAAAAAAAAAGAGAGAGAGAGAAAAAAAAATTATAAATAATCATGGAGGGCAGCATATTTTTCTCATTTAATCTTTACAAAAATTTTGTAAGGCATGTATTTTATATGTATGGAATGTGTGACTGATGGATAAAACATTTTGTTTTGTACGTTCCCTTGAATGACTGTGATCATAGTCAAAAAGGAGAATAAGAGAAATTCGAACATTTTCAGATGTTCACCAGTATATTTTCAAATGTCATCTGTTCTTGTAAAGGATGAGACACTACTTCTTGAATGAGATCAGCAAGTCCATTTTCCAATTGGAAGTTGACGTCGTATAGTTTCACATTTTTCCCTGAGGCTGCATTGTTTTGATTGTAGGGGAATTTCTATGATCAGATTTCACAATCCTGAGCATTAAGTTCACATGAAGATGCTCCAGTTCCCTAGGAGAAGTTAATTCACCTAATGTGTCTGATACAATGACAAATGTGCCTTCACCCTTCTATCTTCAGTGGCTGTGGTGCCTACATACAATCTGTTTCTAATTCCCTGGAAACCCAAACCACAATTTTCACATTATTTTCACATAATAGATGTGAAATATAAGTCAATGTAGATGTTAGATATATATGTTAAATTAATAGAAAACACACTTTTAGCAATTTTCCACCAATAACCATCAAAGGTGATAAATATGAAAGATGCCTTCAATTTTCTGGGATCATTTCAACCACTTGTAAGGATTTAAGCGCATGCGTGAGTGTGTGTGTGTGTGTGTGTGTGTGTATTTTATCTTAGGAAGAGGTTTGAGTTATTCCTTTTGCATCACTGTGTATCAAAATTGTGTCACATATCTTCACTTTCCTTCTTCTAAAATAGCTCTTTTGTAAGGTAGCATGTGATTTTCATTTTGAGTAGCTAATTTATTTATCAGTATTACCTGTAGATAACTTATGACAGAGACAAGATATGCATGGAAGAAAGAGGACTCTTCTCTTCTCAAGGTGATTTGTAGTTATTGAAGGTAACCTGTTTTATGTATAGTCACTTTTCTTAAACCTGCCACCAAGGAAAAGAAGACACCCTGCTATTTTCTTTCCTTTTTTCTCTTTTTGAGGACTGGTAGGAACATTTCAAATTCTTAACCAGAAACAAATAACAAATATAAAATATTGACAATATGTGTTCCTTGATAAATTAGTTAGTAATATGGAGACATCAAACATTCTTGTCATAGAATGCAGATTTCAGATCAATTTAATTCAATTCTTCTGGAACTAATAGGTAAAAATGTGTTTTTAATGTTTATTCATTACATGTAACATTCATTTAAAGAATTAATGATTAATAATATCAAAGCACATTATCAGAAATGTGAATTTAGCTTCATAATAGTTACTTATTTTAAAAGCATTTACAATTATTTGTTATCTTTATTTTCATACATTGGACATTATATGTTATTGGACAAATGCAAGGTTAATAAAAATAGATAAATAAATATTAATTACCATATTACATGCTATTGGAAATAATTATTGTGTATACAACTATATAATTCTATATATCTTATATAAATGTCACCTTCTTTGAGAATTATGAAATTTTTTATTTGTTGTTAAAGAGACCTGTCATTGCACTAGTATTTGCCTGTGAATATAGTTATTGGATGCAGTAACTCACACCTGTAATCCTAGTACTTTGGGGGTTTTGGGGGGGTTTTTTTTGCAGTTTTTGGCCAGGGCTGGGTTTGAACCCACCACCTCCAGCATATGGGGCTGGCACCTACTCCTTTGAGCCACAAGTACCACCAATCCTAGTACTTTGGGAGGCTCAGGTGGGTGAATGGCTTGAGCTCAGGAGTTTGAAACCAGCCTGAGCAAGAGTGAGATCCCATCTCTAAAAATAACCACGGGGGCATTGTGGTGGGCACCTGTAGTTCCAGCTACATAGGAGGCTGAGGCAAGAGTTTAAGGTTGCTGTGAGCTATGATGCTACAGCACTCTACCAAGGGTGACAAAGTGAGATTCTGTATCAAAAAGAAAAAAAATGTATTGGGTCTTAACTATTTGATGATTTTAAACAAATATAATTATATCAAGTAAAATTCTAATAGCACTTAAGTGTCTTAAATACTTGGAATTTTTTTGTGATATTTTTCTATAATTCAGAGAAGTTTCCAAACAAGCATTTGATATGCTATTCCCAGCATAATTTTGTAAAATTCTTTAATTGGTACATCACAAGGAAAAATTCCTAAAGTATTGTGCAGTATTGTAAAAGAAATAATTGTCAGTAATAGAGAATTCAGTAACTTCTTCAGTATTGCTTCAAAGTAAAAGTTCACCAAAGACAGAACCAGATTTTGTGTTGGCAAAAAGCTTTCTTATAGATCTAATTCATTAATTAGTGTACCCAAAGTAGAAACAATAGAGGGACACTTCTATTGGTGGTTTATATATAGTCTCATGTCACTCTCAACCTAACATGATATTCTATATACAAAACAGAATGTTAATTCTTAGCCTCTATTTTGTCAAACCTGTCTGTTCCCAGACTTTTCGTCTTAGAAAATGGTACTACAATTTGTCCAGTAGTTCAATACAAAAATACAGATATTTCTTGATTACTCTCACCTTCATGTTATCTGCATTCCCTACAGATTCTTCTTTTATAATATACTATGCTAGATTTACCATTTCTTATCATGTTCATAGCTATAATGCTAGTTTGACCCATGATCATCTCTCCTCTGGAATACTACAGCAATATTCAAACTTACCTCCTGTTTAGTTTTAATTTTTAACATCTGTTTTCCATAGAGCATCTAAGATAATTCTTAATAAAATCTTAACAAATCTCATTTCTTCTCCACATGGAGCCAACTCAATAGTTCCATAATATAATAAAACAAAATTGAGATTCCTTATTGTGACCTATTTTTATTTATTTCTGTAGCTCAGATTAATATAAGGGAATATACATATGATTAGGTTTCATTATTTGTATTTGTTAAGTAGAGTGTGAGTTGTAGTTGAAACCTTCACCAAGTGTTGTGCCATATACCCTACTTGTACCCACTGGTGAGAGTTTACAAAATCCCCTCACCACTCCCTCTATTCTTGAATTTGATTGTGTTTTTTGTTTATGTGGGTGTGTAGTTGTTCATCTGTTGATTTTCTATTAGCACTGAGGATACTGGATACTTGCCTGATATATGTATTCGATGGCATACATATGCCATAGTTTATTTAACCATTCATGGGTTTATGGGCACTTGGGTTATTTCCACATCTTGGCAATTGTGAATTGAGCTACTATAAACAGTCAAGTGCAAATGTCCTTATGGTAAAATGATTTTTTTTTCTTCTGAGTAGATACCTAGTAACAGATGGGAGATCAAATGGGATTTCTACTTTTAGTTCTTTGAGGATTCTCCATGCATCTTTTCAAAGGGGCTATATTAGTTTATAGCCCCACCAATAGTATGTAAGTGTTCCCTTCTCTCCACATCCAGGCCAGTGTCTGCCGCTTTGGGACTTTGTAATGTGGGCTATTCTCACTGGGGTTAGGTGATATCTCAAGGTGGTTTTGATTTGCATTTCTCTGATGATTAGAGATGATGAGCATTTTTTTTTTTATGTGTTTCTTGGCCATTTGCCTGTCTTCTTGGGAGAAGGTTCTGTTCATGTTTCCTACCTAATGATAAATGGAGTTGTTTGCTCTTTATTTATTGACATAGTTTGAGTTCTCTGTAGATTTTGTTGTTAGCTCTTTGTAAAATTCATAACATGTGAATGTCTCCTCCAATTATGACACATTCATACAACAGCCTACATTACAGAGCCTCTCCTAGCTCTCTGGATGTGTCTTATCTTGCCTTTTTCACTACACCTACCTCTGAACTTCACTCTTATCTCAGGACCTCTACACATGCAGTTTCACCATGCCTGGAATGTTCTTCTCCATCATCTTTGCGTGACTTAACTCCTTCAGTTCATTCAAGTCTGTGTTCACAAATCACTTCTACTTGGGAACTTTCCTTAACCACCATTTTTATAAGTGTGCTAGCAAACTGGTTTTTGGAGGAGAGGGACTTTTGACTTATAACCTTTTTTAATTTTCATGATATATAAATTCTCACCATGACTTCAAGCTATCAATGGGATAAAACCCTGCTTGCATAATTTCTTAATATTTTATAATCAGAACTCTTGAGTCAGTATTGGCTCCATCATACCACTGAATCTGAAATAACTCTCACACCATTCTCCTCTATTCTCTCCTTCACTTTATTTTTCTCTTATTTTCACACTCTGAAATTATCTATGTGTTTATCTGTTTATTGTGTTTCTTCTCAAGAATATAAATGCTATTAGAGCAGGGACCTTGTCTTTCTTATTTCCTACTATATCCCTAACATCCAGAATAATTTCTGGAACATTGTAGATACTCTGTAATAATGTGCCCAACAGATGAACAAAGAAATGAGGCAAATTTATCTGCTATCCTTGTATCCTCAAGAAAGCTGGAATCTGGCTTGGTGCTCGTAGCACAGTGGTTACGGTGCCAGCCCCATACACCAAGGCTGGTGGGTTTGAACCTGACCTAGGCCAGCTAAAAAGCTGCAAAAAAAAAAAAAAGAAAAGAAAGAAAGAAAGAAAAGAAAAAGAAAAAATGGCTGGGCATTTAGGTAAGTGCCTGTAATCCCAGCTACTTGGTAGGCTGAGGCAAGAGAATGGCTTAAGCCCCAGACTTTGAGGTTGCTATTAGCTATGATCCAACTGCACCCTACTGAGGGCAACAAAGCAAGACTCTGTCTCAAAAGGAAAAAAAAAAAAAAAAGAAAAGAAAGAAAAGAAAAAGAAAGCTGGACTCTGGAGCTCATGCTTTTGAATTCTTCATGGCAATATCTCCACTTTGTCCTCTCCAAGTAAGAAAAAAATTCAGAGAAATAATGCCCTATTTTTTAAGGGAGCAGACAGGGAAAGTTGTAAGCCTTTATCTAGATCTCAAATTAGGTTACCTGGAAGCTTTTTGTTTTACAGATAAAATACCATAATTTTATTAAACTTGTTTTTTTTGCATATATTGAAACATCACTAAGATGTCTTGGCATATAGATATTTTTATGATCTAACCCAGCTTTTCATTACTTAAAGTCTACCAATAGTTCACACTTGCTCAATTAAATCCAATGATGATTAGCTTATTACATCCATAATTATCCTCTCTATAACAGTTACATAGAAAGAAAATCTCCTTAACAAAACAAAGGACAATTTGAATCATTTTCTGCAGAGCCAACCCTAGTTTGACAATAAGTTTGAATACCTTCTCCCATAATAAAGCCAAATAAATTTTCCACTATTGCAAACTCCTCACATAATACTAGCAGGGTAAAATGATGATTCTGGAGAGAGAGTAAATAATCAGTGACTCAGTGTCCCTATTTAAGAAATGAAACAATTATGTTTCTTTGCCTCCCTCCTGAGGCCAGTAAATGATTTATTTGATATATTTGGAATTACTTGTAGGTAAGGAAAATATTCTCAGAGTATGTGCGATATCCAACCTCGTTTCATTAAGCACCCCCTGTTTGAGATAGTGCTTTGGCAATTTAGTCTACCTTCATGAATTGCCAGCTTTCAAGAAGATTTCAAGAACTCTGCTCTGACATGTGCTCTTTAGTGACATAAAAACATCCAGCTGTGCGGTATGTGCTCATCCTGGCTCAAGACAATGACCTTTCCAGGGGTATATGAAACTTGGCTAGTACTTTGATATGGTGGCTATTTTGAAATTGGCAAGGACATTGAACTGTTACCCAGAATTTTTCCACTCCCTCACTGTCTATAAACAATAAAGTTGGCACAATATTTTTTTATCAAGAAAATGATCCAACATAGCATTATCATTACAATAATTTCCTACTTGTTCTATAAACAAATGTAAATCCTCATTTTCACTTGTTTTACAGAAATGTAAATCCTTGTTTTTTCAACAAATAAAACTGTGAATTATTTAAAAACACTGTTATGGAGGGCATTGTTTCATGAAAAACAACAGATCTACATGTCAATTTGCACATTTTAGAAATAAACATGTCCACCTTGTACCTAATTATGCTTTGACATATTAATGGCTGCCTTTTGGTACCTGTAATGATTCACAGAGAAGAGTCACAAAGTAAATCTCTACATATTTATATCTGCCAAGAAGAGAATTCTGTTTATAAGAGCTCATCATGGAAACTCGGGGTAAATCTAGCTTCAAACAGAGGATAAGGTTTGCTTCACTACAGGGATTCAGAAACTGCTACTTCCACATTTACACAAAATAAACTACAGGCAAGTCAGAATTGCAATCCAAGCAGTGACCTCTATCTGAGCCCCCATAAACCAGATAATTCACCTCTGCCCCGAGCACACTACAGACTCTGGAGATACATGATGCCGACTGCATGCATATCTTCTCAGTCAATCTACTCACAGCTCTGACTTTCCTCTCTGGAAAAAGAAATACTCAGTGGAAATATAAACAAGCCCATCTTGGATTTCCTGAAATGTCCGTACAATAACTTTATAAAATTATCTTTTCACGTTGAGAGTTTTAAAATGTTGGTGCTCAAATTAAGATTTACTTTCTGGAGGTAAAAACCTGATATTTATATATTCATATCTGTTCTGAAGGTATTGTGGCAGAGTTTTTATCCTAACAAGTTGAAAACTTATTACTGTGTCAAAATCATGCTAATCAATAAATACCATTCGATTGTATGATGTATTAAATAGAGATAATTGCTTCTAGGTAATATTTGAATAAGTCAGTAGTGAAATTATGCACAGGACAATAGTTTATGAATCTGTATACAAAGTACGCATACCCCTTTCTTAACAGAGGCGGTCCCTAGATACATAAAAGTGGTTCTATTTTGGCATTGTACCAGTAATTTTCTCTCATAAACAGTTATTTTATTTCTGTAAGCTGTCTAATTTTCTGGATTCATTGTGCTTTTTTGTTTATAAATATAGAAATGGTTTCCTTTTTAAAGGAAAGAAGTAAAATCATTTATATTTATAGTGTATAGATATTATGATATTACTCAACTTACATAGAAAGGGAGGAATAACTAGATTTTAAATCCTTCAAGGAGAGTAACCATGTCCTTTTCATAACACATATGAAATGTCCTCCTCTCTGCTTCTCTACTTACTGGGCACAATCTATAAGCCAAAAAACTGTATACACAATAAATTTTTGATAGAGGAATGAATGGTGATGATGTATGGTAGCCTGCCTCTGAGATTGGGTTAACCTTGTAAATTTGAATTTCATTTCCATGTGATCAGACCAGAGAAAGATCCTGCCAATTCGGAAGTCAAATAAAATGAATAAATATCAGTTGATAAAGTGGACAAATCCTTCACAAATTAAAGTGAGACTGATACTGAAGCCAGATGAGCAAACATTGGATGCACATGTGTATAGCCAAAGCCAGTTGGAACTTGAAGTTGAATGTCTTACAACAAGCTTGGCTAGTGTGGTTAAAACAAACCATCAGTTCAAAAAGACCAAAGCAAGATCTGGTTAGCTTTAAACAGATTATGCTTTGCCATAATGTGAAAAACATCTCACTGGTAAACTCACCACTATCTGAATATCATCTAGTTAATCCCACATATTGGAATATTGGTTTAAAAGATGTCAAAATAATTATTCAAATATAACAATTACTGATACTTTTTGAATGATACCATTCACATGGTCCTTATTCACATGGTCCTATAGCAATAAGCTGAAATGCCACAGGTCTGAATAGTTTTAAAGTCAATATAGGAAATTATTCAGAACTATTCTATGGATTCAAATGTTAGAAACATTTCATGGAAAAGTCTTTGTCCAAAAATGAAATATATATGTACTCCCTTGATAGGCCTTAGGGGGTTCATAGGAAGTGAGTGCTTATATTGGTAAAAGGGAAAATAATATGCAGTAGATATTTAAAGTTAAAAACACCCTGAGAATTCTTGAAAATAAGTGCACCAATACTTCTATAGATCTACTTAACTATTTAGCTAAAACTAAAACTGGCATAGGCCTTATTTTGAATATTTATTTCATGCTAATGGATAATTCTAAGGTGTGTGATTCTGTCTGTCACAGGTTGTCTTGAGAGGTTAATATGTTTTTTTAACCAAAAAAAAAGTGGAAAATCTGAGTAATTATATATAAATCAGTGGCTAAAGGAGAAAGGCATAATTGGAGGAGGAAGAGACGTATCAGTATCAGAGTCACCTGTGGAGCTTTTCTGAACAGTTTATAACTTTGGGCTTTTCCCCTTCCAATTTTGATTCATGGATTTTTGGAAGCCCTAAAGTGAGATATTTTGAGAAAATGATTTTGACATTTTCTTTCCTCCTTCAATGTAAATAATAATCACTCTTCCAGATGATGATAATGATGATGATGATAGTAACAGTAATAGTAATAAAAATGAAATCTGATTGATGTAAACAGTGTTTCTGCTTTTATTTATTCAGATAAATTTTCTGTAATGACACTTTCCAAGCTAGCATATCATAAAAAAAGTCCCAATGGATGTAAATAGGACTACCTAAAAAATAGAGAAATAGGGAGATAGAGTACTTTATTTAGAGCAGCATTGATAATGTATATTAAATGAAATTAACCAGTTTCTTTTAAGTACTACTTCTCTAGCCTTTAATATGCAATTGTGTACTGTAATTCTTTCAAACAGAGAAATAGCAAACAATGGTACCAAATTTATTTGACCAGAATATATATTTTATATCTCGTATGCCACCATCATCTTTTAGAATAATGTAAATTGGGGTAGTTTGAAAATACATCAAACAGTTTTTATAACTTACATTGTCTCAGGGGATGTATACTTCTGTAAGTAATAAAATTATTCATTAATATCTGATGGGTATTAGTTCCAAGAACCCCACAGATACTGAAATCCCTGGATGCTCAAGTCCTTTATATAAAATAGCCTCGTATTTGCATTTACCCTATTTGCATTCTCCTCTATGCTGGAGATCAGCTCTAGATGGCTTATAATACCTAGTGCAATGTAAAGGGTATGTCAATAGGTATTATGCTGCACTGGCATCTGTATTTGTATTATTGTTGATTGTATTGTGAGCTTTTGAATGTTTTAAATCTGTGGTTGGTTGAACCTGAAGATGCAGAACCCACAAATACAGAGCCACAACTGTACTTATACAAGGGCACTATACTTCTAAGTATCTAACACTTACATCAGTGCATACTTACATGCAGGTATGTAATCTTTTGCTTTCCAGAGTGTGAAAATAATGCTAATATTTTGTATCTATTTAGTATTGAAGGTTTTGTAAGCCTTCAAAGATAATTGCCTTCTGTTCATGGAAAAGTTCTAATGTTTGAATGGAAAAGACAGGTGTACTGTTAGATTTCTTTAATACCCTGAACAAAAAGAGGAGAGAGGGTGGAAAAAAGAAGAGTGTATTATAATTATAGCAAAAAAGTACAATCACTAGGCTGCACGTTGCGGCTCATGCCTGTAATCTCAGCACACTGGGATGCTGAGGCAGATGGATTACCTGAGTTCATGGTTTGAGACCAGCCTGAGCCCAGAGTGAGACCCCATCCTTAAAAAATAGCTGGGCATTGTGGTGGGTGCCTATAGTCTCAGCTACTTGGGAGGCTGAGGCAAGAAAATCACTTAAGCCCAAGACTTTGAGGTTGCTGTGAGCTTTGATGACACAGCAATTTTCTGAGGGTGAAAAAGTGAGACTGTTTCAGTACAATTACTAAAATTATACAATAATGATTGCAAATTATTGGGCTTTTTTTTTCTGGTTTGGCTTCTGTAGCCAAATTATGTAACCTGTCTCTTGCCACATGATGAGATGTTATATTAGATATTTACTCTAGCATTATCTGAATACATCCACTTCATCTGAGTTTCACATTTGTAACATAGAAGAAGTTGAATCAGAAGGGATTGAGAAGATAATGCTCATGAGGTACACAGAAAGCTAGGATGGAAGGTGTCTGAGAAGCCAAGAGAAAAGAAAGAATGGAAAAGTCACCTTTTAGGATGAGAACACAGCTAGAGACAGCCGGTGACATTGACCATAGTGTGTCAATGCACTGGGAGGGACAGAAACTAGATAGGAATACGAGGAAGTAGAAACTGCTGTATGAAATACTAAAATGCTAATTTAGTATTAAATTAAAACTAGTATTTTAGTATTTTATTAAAAATATATATACATACAAGGTCAGAAAATGACCAAACCCATCCTAGAAAAAGTGCTATATACCTCATTGTTAAAAATCACTACAGTCACCTTCAAATGAAGGTGCACTAATGGCAGCACCTGGTCCCCCTTCAAAGTAATTGCTGAAACTCTTTCTCTGGAATGATCATTAGAATTGTTGTATGAAGACAGTGCCTGTGTCTCAGTGAGTAGGGCACCTGCCCCATATACTGAGGGTGGCGGGTTCAAACCTGCCCCCAGCCAAACTGCAACAACAAAAAAAATAACTGGGTGTTGTGGCAGGCACCTATAGTCCCAGCTACTCAGGAGGCTGAGGCAAGAGAATTGCCTAAGCTCAAGAGCCGGAGGTTGCTGTGAGCTGTGACGCCACAGCACTCTACCGAGGGTGACAAAGTTAAGACTCTGTCTCTAAAAAAATAAAAATAAAAGTAAAATTGTTGTACGAGATCTGACAATTAAGTTCATGAACTCGTCTTAGAAAAATTGGTTTGAAGGGAGGACTAGGTGCTGGTGTCAGTGCATAGCTTCCCAAAGTGGGGGGTCTTTCAAAAATGGTCATAGTGATATTCAGCAGTGAGCTATGTAGCACTTTTTTTAGGAAGAGTTTGCAGACTTAATTGTCTAACCACATATGTGCTAAAATGCTGTAAAATGCATTTTTACACCTTTGCTGAAATACTTACTTTACTTTAATGAAGGTAGATCTTCTCATTGTCAGTTTTATCAATGAACCCTGATAAGGCAAAATACATGAAGTGGGAAGAGACAGAACTTTAAAGAGGCAAATTTAGAAAGAGCATCGTGTGAATGAGAGTGCAGGTGGGCCACGAAGTCTCTCTCTGCCACTCAATTTCTCCAACTGTAAAAAAGGAATAGTAATAGTACCAAGTTTGTAAGCTTATTATGAGGAGTAAATGTGTTACTGCCCATAAAATCCTTGTAATAATTCCTAGATTATAGTGAATGCTCAATAAAAGTTCATTGCTATTAATATTGTTATAGTTGTTCTTATAACTTCTGGTATGGGTGACAAATAAATTCATAAAAATAGAAAACTAACAATTTTATAAAGGGATCAGACCACACAACACACTCAAATAAACAAAATAATGAGATGATATAAAGTAGAAGGATGGTGGTGTTTAGCAAAAGTGAATGATAGGGAAGTCTGTGTGTTTGGAGGACATCCAAGTGGAGGATGGAGTGATAAGGAGTTAGCCTTGTGAACATGAGGGAAGAACATCTCAGGGATAGAATATCACGTACAAAGACTAGCCATGGAAAATGGCATGGTATGTCGTTGAGACAGAAAGAAAGAACAGTCAAAATTACAAAGGTGAGAATACAGATGTGATTAAGGAAATACGTCTCTTTATACCCATATCAATCTCCTCAAATGATTTAGGCAGAACTTTCTAAAAATACATATGATATTGAAATTTGCCCAGTATTACACAACAATTCTCAATAGGGATTTATGGTCCCATCAAGTAAAATTTAAACAAAATGAAATATATAGTTGTTATTCTCGTTATTCTCAATATGTTTACTAATTTTATACTTAAGTGGTATTCTAATATGCCCTTGCATATAGTTGGTAAAGATATGGGAGCAATCTCAATAAAAATTAAGGTATAGGATTTTTATATTAGCATGGTATCTACCCATAAGAATGGAGTTAATGAAAAAGGAACAATGAAGTTAGCCAAGCTACACAGGATTAAAGCATATGAGGTGCTCGCCATTCATGAGCTCGCGTAAGGAGCCTGTCTTTTATAGTATCATCACATATAAGTGAATAAAGTATTCAGTCTTTCACAGTTGGCATGTTCCATAGCTTCTGCAGGGCAAAGTTCAACTGAGTTCCTCATATTCAGGTAATTTGGGGATAAGTAAGTCCATACAAAATTAAATTCTTGTTTTTAAAAAATAAGTTCGAGGTGTGAATCTACAAAAATTTTTTTATTCATCAATTTAAATATTTTACAATATAGGATTATAAATAACTTAGATGCATACTGAATATTCAATAAATAAGTAAATCCAAAAATATATTGTAAATGTAATATGACAATAATGAACATACTCATGGGCAGGATAGTTTAAGACATCTATCCTACAATGAGCAGACTTGTAATTACTTAGAAATAGAAATATTAAGTCACAAGAAAAATATCTCTGCAGTTTTATTTGGAAATACATACATGTAGGTTCTATTTTATTTCTGTAAATAAATAGCTGTTACAATGGTTTTAAGACATATTTGTGTAACAACTACATGTCAATCATGCTTGAAACCATGAGTAAAATAAATACTATACAAGCAGGGGCATTCCCCAACCCAAAGAAAAATTACACACTCTGTTATGTCTGACTGCAAAAGGCAACAACAAAAATTGACTCTACAAATCACTCATACTCAAAAATCTCTGCAATAAATACAAGTAAACATATACTGCTAGAATATGCTCATAGATTTCATAAATTAGAAAGAAAAAAATCAACAATTCTTACTTGCTTGCCTTATCTATTAGAGAGTATTGTGAATGACACCTTACCAAAATCTTAAATGTTACCAATCAATAATACTAATTATGCACTACAGGGTAAGTCTGTTCTGCAAAGAATTTTTGGAAAATAATTCCTGACTTCAAGGAGTATATATTTAATTTAAACTATAATTTTAGTCTTCGATATTACATGAATGCTTTTTAAATAAACAGAGTGTGAGATTAGCGTGATTTAAAAATAATCATCATTACTGAGTGCAGAGAAACTACAGTGACAAGTATTTTAGAATTAGAATGAAAATTGTCCATTCACATATGCACATGGAGATAAACTTGTTAACAGAACATTACTGGTATTTATATCTAAAGATCAAAGACATAAAATATGGTATTTGGATTCTGTGAAAAATATTTCCCTTCTATTTTTATGATTAAAGAAATGCAGGTATAAAGTATAATCAGTTTTTAAAGACACAGGAAGGAAAGAATCTCCTTTAGTAATATTACCTGAATAAGTTCAATTTTATGAAACAAAACTTATGTATTGTAATAAGAAAAATGCCACCCATTATGTTTTTGTTATCTGAAACACAAACAAACAACAATGACAAAAAATAAACATTTTTCCAAGTTTCTTTACTGGCCATGTGAGAAAAAGCTCTAATTTTATACCCCAGTAGTGGAACCTATGTGACAATATTGAGTAAATTGACAAACTGAAAATTTCTCTCTGCACTTTCCTTAATCCTTTCCTACATGGAGTCTACCATTATACAATAGGTTCCTGCTATCACTTTTATATTGGCATAGAGCCAGTTCTTACTGTACACCTTGACAAGATGGAACATTGGGTCAAAAACCTAATAGAAAACTCTTCATTTAAAATACTTTATAAGTATGACAAAAGAGAGCATTCGCTTAAGACTGAAGCACCTGTGAACAAAGTCATAGCACAGAAATAGACCCTAAATACAGTAGGGTGGAGGGAGGACTGAAGTACAAGAATGGATCTGAGTACAGGTCTTCAGAGCAAATTTTCTAAATGTCTGGATTGTAGCTGCCTTTTTTTTTTTCAGTTTTTGGCCAGCACTGGGTTTGAACCCGCCACCTCCAGTATATGAAGCTGGCACCCTACTAATCCTTTGAGCCACAGGCACTGCCCTTTAGCTGCCTTTTTAAAAAGGAAGACACCCAAGTTCATGTGTAAGTGAGGTCTGTTATTTAAAAAATGAAGATACCCACATTCATATGTAAGTGAGGTCCATTATGGTCAAGGTCAATGAACAATTCCAATGGTGCTAATGTAACCATGGGCCAAGCCTTTTGCATAAAGGACAGCAAACCACTCAGAATTGCTGCTAAGAGACATTGTAGAGAAGAGATGTGGGAATCAGTTTGGAGATCTTTGTGATCTTGTGAATAAATGTAACAATAGCAAAGTTTAGTAATTTGACAGGTGGAGCGTGTTCATATGCATTGCCTCATTTGATATACACAAAACCTCTGAGACAGAAATATAACTACCATTTTATCTTAGAGATGAAAGCTCTAACCCTCTTTCCTGTGCTGTAAAATGAAAATAATATAGTACCGTTCTCCATGGGCTGCTGGAAATTAAATGAGATTATGCATGTACAACCCTTATCTGGGTGATGATGCATTTCAAATGTTCAGTAAATACTTCTGATATTAAAATAAAAAAGAGGAATTTAAACATACTTCCTTATAAATATATCACTAACTATTAATAAGACTAAGACTATCTTCAAGATTTCTGACTCTGAGTCCATATAGATTTTTTTCTATATACTATATCACTATTTTTATACGAAAGATACCAGGCTAAGGAATGAGTTTTAATTATAACTCATATGTATTTCTCAATTTATAAATTTGAGAAAGGACTTTGAGAAAGAAAAGAAAATGCTCATTCTTTTCTGTTTTATCTTAAGTTGATCTCTTGCAAGATCCAAATCAGCCCAAAGTGAAAGAGCAAAGCATCATCTTCTTGAACCAAAGATAAATCCAATCACTTCGAAGTCTTCTCACCCAAGATGGAAACCTTCTCTTTTAATCTGATACTACTCTTCAATCTGGAAATATTACCTACTGCCATGACAACTATGGCAAGAAAACACTGGGTCTTTGGGGGTCATAGCCTGTTTGTGCTGTTTCCTCTGAACTGCCTGCATCCCTCTGACAAATAGCCTGCAGTGGTGACATTGCAGCCTCCAGTTAGTGACCATGGCTCCTATCCAGTGCTGCATGCTTTTGCTCAGCTACAGCCAAGCACCTTTTAGGGAAGCAGAGGGACATCTGCATGCTCAGGCAGATCCTGGTGGAGATGCAAGCGTGCTCTGTTAAGATGTCTTTGCCTGGATATACCTCAATACCATGTATCCATCTCCAGTGACGTCACATCGTTCTGTTGCTGGTCACCCCTGTAAAACTCTCTGCTATTTTTTTTTTTTTTATAACCACAAGGTATAGCATGATTTCTCACTGCTCCCATTCTTCTAAAAGGATAGTTTCTGCCTACCCTTTATCTCATTATCGAAGACAAAGAGTAAGTAAAGACACATGGCCCTTCTTGAGAAAAAAAGAAGAGTCTCTCTCCCTTCTGCAATGAAGCAGAATACAAAATGCACAAATGAATATGTAATTAGGAGATTAATTGGCATTTTGATAATACCAAAATAATTTAATAGGGATATGGTAGTCCCTTCAATAAACCATGTGAGACTAGATACATGTGTGAAACATAAATAACGTTAGCTACTACTTCACTCCATAAATGAGAATTAATTTGAGATGTACCACAGGTCTGAACATAAAAGCTTCTAGAAAAAAATGTTGGAGACTATTTTTCAGGATGTGGAATTAGCAAAGATTTCTTAGACTGATTAACTATTAAAATTAAAAAATACACTTAAAAATAAAAAAATACACTAAAATTAAAAAATACACTAAAAATTATTTTCTTCATCAAAGTTTAATTTGCTATGAAAAGACCAATAAGACAGTAAAAGGCCATCCGTATCCTGCTAAACCATATCAACAAAGCATGTATCTCACAAAAGATGTATCCACGATATAGAATAAAGTTCACAACTGAATAATGAAAGGCAAACAACCCAATTAAAACTGGACAGAAATTTTGAAGAGACAATTCACAGGAGAGGAAATGCACACATAACGAGATTTCTAAACACTCTTGTTCATCAACCGAATGCAAATTAAAATCACAGTGAGACACTTCCACATAGACAAAATAATGGGTAAAATTATAAAGACTGATGTGCCAAATGTTTCTATGACTGTGGAATGGCTGGAATTTTCATACAATGCTGGTGCGTATGTAACAGGGACAGCTACAGTGGAATATAGTTTACAGGTTTTTTATGTATGTAGATAGACTTGCATCTCTACTATGACTAAGCAATTTTTACATTTAGGAATTTATCCAAGAAAAATGAAATATAAATTCACAAAAATTCTTGTACAAAAATGTTTGAGGCATGTTTTTCCTAATAGCCCAAAACCAAAGTAAAGCAAATGTTCACTAACAGGAGAATGGATAAGAAAAGTGTCATATATGGATACAATGGAATAGTATTCAGAAATAAATTATAGGAACATTTAACAACAACATGGGTGGACCACCAAAGCATCATGCTGCGTAGAAGTCAGATTGTAAATACTGCTAAAACCGGAATCTCTCTCTCTCTCTGCCTGGTCCTTGGTCTCAGAGATTTGAGGAATGAATCTATGGACCACCACGATTAAGCAACAGGACAGAATTTATTGACAGATAAGAAGATTGATAAAAGCCTCCAGAGCAGCAAAGAGGGGGATCTCGGCTGGGTAACCCATTTGGCATTTCTAGAGGTTTATTTGCAGCTTTTCTCACCCTATGGGCAGGGGATTTAGGGGGATGAAACAGTGGTCTAAAACATGTAAATATGTTATAACTCTTGGCACTAGGAGCCTGTGGGCAGAAGTTAATTTTAAAACTGCCCTTGTGTAGGAAGGCAGTCTTATTTAGGGTATGTTCTCTGTTTGGGGAGTGGCACCTTAGGAGGGATGGTTATCTAACTGGTTCTTGAGCCTGCCTGAGCCAGAGAATGTGGTCTATGTTCAAGCTGGCCTGTGAGCCTGTTTGGGACTAGAAAATTGGGCTGTATCCAGCCCTGGGTGAAAAGGTCCAGCATGAAATCTCCCAGAAAATGGAATCTGTGTCCAGCCCTGCATGGGGTAACCTGCCTCACTATGACATAATTATATTAAATTCAAGACTAGGAAGACTAATCCCTATATTGATAGTAACTAGAATAGTGTTTTTTGAGAGTCACAGACATTGATCATAAAAGACACAAGGTAACTGTCTAGAGTAATGGGAATGTTGTCTATTTTTATTGGGTGTAGGACAAACTGTCAAAGCTTGAATAGCTTGCCAAAGCTATTCAGACTCTATACTTAATATCTTTACATTTCATTACATATTTATTATACTTTAATAAAAAATAATGTACACTTATTTTTTGAATTAAAAATGCCTTGGACAAAAATTGTTAGTCTGGATGGACATACATGACATCTTTTGAATAATTCTTAGTGATTTTAAGTGACTTATTAATTTAGTTACCAAACTTTAAAACATATTATGAAATTTTCTTGACATTCATGCACTGAAGTTAGTTGGTCTATAGTTTTTGAAGATTGTCCATGTAAAAAGGAAATTAGACTTTTCCCATGTAATATAAAAGTTTGAAAGAGAATCAGTAGTGGAAAGGGATGCAATGATTAGAGAAAAGAAGTTACATTAATTCAAATAAAACAGTACTCAACTGAACCTTTGCTTATTTAATCTCCACGGTTCCCTTTTCCTAGAAGGTTCCTATCAAGAATTGGGCACCCATTTTTCAGAGATTCCCTTAAGAAGTTTCTCATATTGCACAATACATGTAGAGAAATCAAAAGAGCACCTCAGAAATATATACTGTCTAGGTATGTAAAGACTATTTGGGCATATATCTCTATATTAAAAACCAAGATATTTTCTTTCAATACTATTAAGTGATCAGCAATGAAATACGCATGCAAGAATATTAAGACAGAATAATTTCAGTTTACTAAACAACAGTGGTATTGGTTCAGGCTCTTTAACTATAATGATTCAAGTAGCATACAAAATAAAATAAGAAGAAATTTAGTTTATGTAACTGTAAACTCCACACTGAAGATGCCTAAGGAAATGTGTAAACTCAGATTAATACTATTGGCTTGAATTGAGTGTCTTTCATGTGCCCTTTCCCTCCCATATCTGTCACAATTCATCTTGCTCATGTCTTGGTTGGGATTTTCTGGTTTTGGTCATAATTTACTTCCAGGGAGGTGAGAAAAAGAAAGGGGCTTCATGTTTTTAGATTTGATAATCCAAGAAGAAAGACAAAAGTTTTCCCTGCTTTTACGTAAATATTTTATAGGAGTATTATAATTGTTCTGTACTGGGTCAGATGACCATCCCAGAATTAACAGATGTGGGAAGTCTTGTAATTAGTAAATGCTGTGTCATGTGTTAACCTGAGATTAGGAGGAGGAGGTGAGATGGGAGAATTGGGGTACTTGAGTGATATGTTTGGCAGTCACTCCAGGACATATATAGAGGGGAAGGAAGTTTATCAAGGTCACAAAGGAAGTATCACCACAACTGAGCAAGAAATCCTAGGTTAATCAGAACAACAAATCTATATGACAAGAAACGCCTGTACATAATAAGTATTCTGTATCAGAGTCCAGTAAGTTGACAAAAACTATGCCAGTAATATAAATGAGGAATTTAATTTTTAAAAAATTAACTGAGAAGGATTATCTTCTAAGTATGCTAAAGTGTAAAGAATTTAGGAAAAGTAGATGTAGAGAAGTATGATCTCTAAAATTTACGGACAGCATTTAAGGAAAAAATCAAGTTGGAAAAGGTCACTGCACTGCCTAAAATTGAAATCCAGACTTTGTGGCAAAGAGTGTGGTTGTGGCTGGCACTCCAGATGGGAGAAGTGTCTGTTCAGGTGCTATAGGCCAGGACTGGCAGTGAGGAACTTTTAAGCTGTCGGGGACATCAACAAAACTTGCTGTCAGGGACATCAACAAAACTTGCCACAAGGTTGATGATAAAACTTACCCAGAGCCATATAGCTAAGGAAGTTCTTAGTAATAAAAATAAAGCTGGGGGCATCAGCATCAGATTTTAGGCTGTACTACAGAGCCACAGTGGTCAAGAAAGCATGGTACTGGCACAAAAATAGACATAGATACTTGGAATAGAACAGAAAACCAGGAAATGAAACTAACATCTTACAACCACCTAATCTTTGATAAACAAGAACATACCTTGGGGGAAAGACTCCCTATTCAACAAATGGTGTTGGGAGAACTGGATATCCACATGTAAAAGACTGAAACTGGACCCACACATTTCCCCACTCACAAAAATTGATTCAAGATGGATAAAGGACTTAAATTTAAGGCATGAAACAATATAAATCCTCAAAGAAAGCATAGGAAAAACACTGGAAGATATTGGCCTGGGGAAAGACTTCATGAAGAAGACTGCCA
>CAUYPK010125228.1:0-18227 GCA_963574355.1 Loris lydekkerianus | reverse complement strand
AGAATTATCCAGCTCAAAATGTCAATAATGGCAAGGGTAAGAAACACTGCTCTAGAACCTGCCTCTTAGCATTTCTCTGTACTTCTTTACTGCTGAATGCGGGCAAAATCATGGAAATAACGAATGCATCTCACATTGCTGGTGATTCCTTCTTGCCTGAGCACTGTATTGTCTCACAGGTCTTTCCCACAGGAATATTGACTATACTACACGGCAACAGTATTTTATCCTGTACATCAGAATGATCCTGGTATCTTCTATGAAATAAAGATGCCTGGCTTCTCTTCTCAAAATTCTTGTCAAATTAGACTGGCATGCTTCTATTAAAAAGCAGATGCTTTTTTAAAAGCTCCCCCAAGTAATTTTCATGTGCTTCCAAGTTTTGAGAAACATGTAAAGAAAAATACAGACATTTTAAAAGTATATAACCCTCTCTATTCTCCACTAATCTGATATCCTAGCAGTGACTCACAGTCCCTGAAGTCTTACTCTGTGTTCAGGACTGCACTCAATACTTTGCAGGGATTTTTAACCTCACTTAAATTCTTCAACAACTGCATCAGGTAGGAATTCTTATCACCAATGCTAAGGGCTGTTATAACAAAGTACCATAAAACATAGAGATTTTATTTCTTACAATTCTAGAGTCTGATTGGTCCAAGACCGAGGTGCCAAGATTTGATGTGAGGGCTCACTCTTGTTCAAGCTTTCCTGCCATGTCCTCACATGATGGAAGGGACAAGGTAGCTCTCCTGGGCCTCTTTTATAAGGGCACAAATTCCACTCTTGAGGGTTCTGTATTCATGCCTTAATCTCCTCCTAATACCATTGGAGGGTCACCCCATGAATTTTATGGGGGACACAAACATTCAGTCCATCATCACCGTTTTACAGCTGTTGAAACAGAAACATCAGAAGATTAAATAAATTACCGGGACCACAGAATCAGTGCGTGATGGAGCTGTGAATCAAGTCCAGCTCCTTTTGACTGAAAAATGCAGGCTATGAACCAGCAGTTCTGAAACACAAGCGTGCATCACCACCATTGTGAGGTCGAGCCCAACCCCAGAACCTCTGATTCAGTAGGTGTGGAGCAGGGTCTAACCATCTACACAGCTGACAAGTCCCCAGTGCTGCTGCTGCTGACTTAGCTGGTCTAGGGACCACACTTGACAACCACTGTGCTAAAGAGGGGCATTTTCTTTCTTTCTTTCCTTTTTTTTTTTTTTTTTTTTATTGAGACAGAAGTCTCACTTTGTCACTCTCAGAAGAGGGTTATGGCATCACAGCTTACAGCAATCACAAACACTTGGGCTCAAGCAATTCTTCTGCCTCAGCCTCCTTAGTAGCTGGGACTACAGGTGCCTGCCACAACACCTGGCTATTTTTGTTTGTTTGTTTTTTGTTTAGCAGGCCCAGGCCAGTTTTGACCCCACTAGCCCCGGAGCACGTAGCTGGTGCCCTAGCCACTGAGCGATAGGCACCGAGCTAAGAGGACCATTTTCTATAAAATCAAGTTCTTTCTTTTTAATGACATTTCTTCTGTTTAAGAAGGTTTTACTCTCATTTCCCTCTTGAATCTTAGGCTGAGGTAGGGAGGTTGTAGAATTTTTTTGCCTCACTAATGTCAGGGACCATCCTGAGCACCATGTGGGTGTGTGAAGTGTGTAACAGTTGCTTCTGCTGCAGGACAGGGTCAAGAGAAAGCTGTGCAGGGGAGAAACAGGCCTCCTCTGGTCTTGAGTGATAAGACCTCTAATAAGAAGAAAACCACCAGCAGGACAGAAAGAGAGACCTGAAGCAATGGGATAAGGATCCAAAGTGCAAATTAAATGCTGGACAAAGGGGATGAAGGGAAAGGTAACATAGTAAAGGAAAAGAAAACCTCAAGAAAAGTTTTTTGTTTCAACTTCCTTATTCCTACACTTAGAACTGAGCATGATTAAAAAAGACAAAAACCGGACAATCCTTTTCTTTTTAACCAAACCATCATCTCCCCTGAATAGCAGCCAGCAATCCAGCAAACATACCCCAAAGATAAGCCATCAATGTAAAGCTCAAGTTAGGGGAAGTACTGGCAGTAGGAGGAGGGAGTTACATGAGGGTCCCTGGGGTCGTGGTGGATCAACCAGCGTACAGTCACCTGCTGATGGAGCCCATACGTGTCCTGGAGTCCCTGTCCTGGACACTAGCGGACACAAAGAGCAAGTTTTATCCCTAAGGAGCTTACAGTCAAGGTGAAAGGTAAGCATATAAGCAGGATTAACAAAGAACCCCAAGACCAAATGAGCAATGGAGACATAGGAACCCAGGACACTTTCCACGGGGGATGGAAGCTGAGTTGGGCCCTGAAGAACAGGTTGGATGTGGAGAGAAGCCTCTCCTGGACAGAGGAGAGAGGTGGCGTGAAATAGGCAGAGGAGCAAGTCGTTTGGGGTGGCTAAGGTGAATGGATCACAGGTGAACGCCTGCAGGCAGAGCTGGCCCAGGTGTGGAAAGGCCAAGGAGGAGTTTGGGCTTATTCTGTGCACCCTGCAGGGCTGAAAAGCTTTGGATAAGGAAAGTGATAAAACTAGAACTTTAGAATAATGTAAACCATTTCCTCTTTCTTTCCTGAACACAGGCTAGACTCACCTCCCATACCTGAGTCCTTAGCTCTAACCTTCCCTTTGTCTCTTGGGGTGCCATTCCCTGGTTGGCCAGGGCAAGAGTTTGATTAGTGTCACAGCTCAGGAGGCATGAGGAAGCATGAGTTTCTACACCTGATACCCGGCTGTCAGTCCCCTGTGAATGGTGCCTATAAATTCTATCCCACTCAAATTAATCTAATAACCTTTAAATAGCTCCCAGAGACCAATTACATTTCTACATATGAACTATAACATATCGAAACACTTGAAACATTTGGTATCCCCAAATCTGTTTGCTTTCTGACAAAGAAAGGGTAGTTCTAAAATGGCTTTCTTCCTTATCTTCAATTACCTACAGATCTTCTAAGAATATTATTTCCAGTATTATACAGAAAACTAGCAATTATGATGAAATGCATTAAATAGAATTCAATCCACACGTTTTAAATACAGACCGAGCTATGAGCTTATCATATATTATTTGATGGGAAATTTAAAAAAGCAAAGCAAATAGTGTTAATTACTTGTGAATTAATTAATGAGAATTGAATGAATGGATGATATCCAGAGTCATCAGCCAAAATGCACATCGACAAGGCAGGTCAGCTCATATTCAAGGACCTTCCCCTGATTCCTGATTTGTTTCAGAACTTCTACTAAGCAGTTTCTCATTCCCTCCATATATGACTCAATGAGTAGGCGTCACAATCTTATTTCAGAGATGGGCACCCTGAGGCCCAGAAAACAGTTAAGTAACTTACCCAAGAATTTACAGCTAGATATGCTTACTCAAAGTCCAACTTTCTTTCCTCAAGTTTTTACCAAGTTCATCTCATCATCTCTATAGTGTCTCAGACCCCTGCTCAGATTCTGACTCAGTGGTTAATGGGGGGTGACCAATTTAGAACGTATGCGTCTTGTGGTTCTGAGGAACTTACCAGGAGTCTTCAGTCCAGGAAGCCCTGGAAGTGTTTAAAACTCCATATGCCTTTGGCCCACACCAAGCAAATCAAAGAGTGAAAGAGGGGAAACCCTGGGCATCAGTGTGTTTCAGGTCTCCACGTGATGGTGATGGGCATCACTGGGCTCAGCTCCTCCAAGCTGGCAACAACGATGAATGGGTTTCCCAGCCTCCTCCACTCACCACTCCACCTTGGGCCCTGGGAAAGCAGTCTTCCTATGATACAGGCTCGGAGAAAGCTTAGATGTTCAAGAGAAGAAAGAAGCAGAAGGGAAGGAGATCAAGAAACTATTTACAGTAATAGTGTATTGTTTGAGTATTCAAGACTTTTGATAAATGAGATTATAGTTGCTCTTGCCATGGGTGTGGGGGTGAGAAAATGGGAATTATGTGAGACGATGGATACATTCATTTGTTCCCCTTACGGTAACCATTTTACTATATTCAGCGTATGTATCTTATAACATCATGTTGTGTACCTTAAACACACATGATAAAATTAATTCTTAAAAAATAAATTAAAAAGAAACCATTCATGATAGTGATTAGTAGAAAGGATTCAAGAGGTGTAGACGGTGGTACGGGAGGTGAAGGGTGAAGAGAAAGAAAGATGTGTTTCATCACTGAAGCAATTCAGCCGCTCCGGGCGAAGTTAAACAATACTACAACTTACATAAGCATTTTGTGCTTGTGTAAACAGCTTGTTTTTCCTGTGGAAGTTAGAGCAATTTTTACATATTCACCTATTTATTCTTTCTAGTGACAAGGGTTGAGGATCAGAAATGTCTGTCCCTGGGTCCTTATCTTAGAGAGGCACGGTGGGAGAAGGAAATCAGTTTAGTTCCAGATGTGGGGCCGGGCAAGGCTGCTTGGTGTGAAAATCCTCAAACTGGTCCTCAGGCTTTGTTGCTGCGCTGGCTGCTGTAAGATGTGTGCGTGTTTTCTTTGACTGTGAAACGCTCCTGTGCTCTATTCATTACTTCATAGGTCCAATATTTGCAAGAACAGGCACAGAATTATTTCTGTATGCAGTCCTTCATCACTGGACCTTAGTAAGTGGGTCCAAAGTCATTGGAGATAAATTCATTCTGAGGGAAATTTATGTTATACTTTTATAGTCACGGGGATGACTCTAGTTACATGAATATCAGATTTGTTTCCAACAGGATGAAACAAAGGGGAATTTATCTGTACAGTTTGGGAGGAGAATGATGTTTTTAAATCACTGATTGCTATTAAGCAAAGTATGCATTCTTCAGCAAATAAGTAGTGCCAAAAAGAAAAACCAATATTCTCCCTCCTCCCTTCCTTGCCTGAGCAGCCTTTCACCTTTACTTAATGAAATGGAACCGTTGATGCCTTTAACTCCTCTTTCATTTAATCTCATTAATGCAGTCTGTTGGGATTGTACGTGTGGGATAACGTAGGGGCAGTCCTCAGACCTCGAGTGAAAAGTGTAACATTTTTCAGTTAGACTTTTAATTGCTACGTCAAAATGTGTGAGAACCAGCTCAAAACCAAAGCTGACGCCACTGGTGAGTTTTACGTTTTCTTCTCTTTTCGGGCATTTAGCTGTCTGAACCGTCCTCCAGGCAAAAAAGTAAGCTTTTATAAGCTCTCAGCAAACTAGATAGCTAGCTAGCTGTGGGAACAATAAAATATTCTCTGACTCAGGAATGTATATGATAAGGAAGCCACTCAGGCTTGATTTTACAATGAAGAAGATATTTATATATAAATATTGTCATATCCTGAGATGAATTACCAGACGCATACGTTTGGAGATTAAATTCAAGTAGTTATCGACCACATTGCACTAACATTATGTTAACCATATGAACATCCTTCTCACAATTTTGTAGCTTTGATTTTTAGTCATTGGCATTGCTGAAGTTAAGAGCATTTTACTTTTCTAATTTTTAAAAAAATTCATTTAGCGTATATATATAATGTATGCATATACATGCATATATAGATATAATGACATTTTCCCATATATAATTCTATTTTCAAGAAAAATAAATATTTGGTTGAATGATTGTTACCAATGATATAAATTATGCCTGAGTTTTTCTCCTAATTTTTTAACAATTAAGTTAGTGCACAATTTCCCGGACACATATTGTCTCATAATGTAGACAGGTTTTTGATCATTTGTTTTAAAACTATTTCAGAGTAAAATGGTTTCTTGTCATTTCTTTGCTGGTACTAGATAGCAATGAACAACAGTTGGAAATATTAAAATGTACATTGATGTAATTGTTTGTTTCAATTAATACAACCCTTGAAATTGTTCCAAAAAAGTTAACTAATCAAAGTTAAGCTCCTTTAAATATATGAATTCAAAATTGTAAGTGCGTGTTGTTAAATAGATATTGTTTCTATGCAATTACTCATTAATTTCAAATTATATGTACTTAAAGATCTCATTGGTGAAATAAGCTATTACCAGCAGATTGCAGTTCTGACATCAATGGAGTCTTTAAGCAATTATTTATCCTTACCACTGACAGATTTACTCAGGATATTGTTGCTATTGTTGTTTAGAAATTAATAACATTGGACATACTAACGTCTATGTACTTAATCCTCTTTGGGTCTGAATCACAATTAGCAGGGGCTCACAGATGAACAGAAAAGTTTCTCCTCTGATTCATTGCTTTTAAAAAATAAACATTAAGTTACCTTCTGTTGTAAATTTACATAAAACACAGTGTTCAATTTTAGGGGGTTATGTGTACATTCATACACACACAACTCACTTTTTAAGTGAAAAATATGAACAAATGTACTTTTACATTTTCCTCTTAAACTTTAACAAAATTAAAAGGAATAGCTTAAATTAAAGCTGCAGGGTTTTGTTTTTTTCAAGTTAAGAAGACTTGGTACTGTGCTTAGTAATTTCTTGTTGTCATCAATGTCTTTTTCCCCTAACATTTTCTCCAAAAAGGAAGCTTCTCTGCACCTTTAAAAGTAATTTAAGCCTCTAAAAAATGGGAGGGACCCTTTTTCTGCCAATTCAATCCACCTGGTCTCATCAAAATGCCCATATTACAAATTAATGTATTAAAAAACACAACTAACAACTGGAATAAAACATAAATATCTCCATCCAAATATTATTATGTATTATCAAACAATCGTTTTGAAAGTTCCACTTAAGAGAAAAGCAGTTCAAAAGGAGGAAATTTGTTACAACAAAATTTGAAAATGATAAGATCTTTTCTTCTTTGTGTGTCAAAAATACAAAGTGATGCATCTGGGAATGAGAGGGGATGGTCATTGCGTTCACACAACTTCACCAGCTTACATAAACACAGAATAAAGCTGTTAGGGATTACGTGCAGCATGCTGGACTGATGAGCTCAAAAATAAGATCGCTCGGGTCCTATAATATTTAGGATTATGCTGGTAATCTCTTTAAAGAAAGTGTGCAGTATCAGCAGAACAGGCACTTCAGTGTTTGAGGGAGCCAGTCACTAATTCTACATTTGTTGGGTGGCTAAGCCTTTGCCTCAGTCCCACATTGGACATCGGCCTTTTGTGATATTTATCATAGAGTGAAATCATAAGAGACAGCTTCTAGAGTGACATTCTAAATTGTCATTTTACTCCTGAAGCAATTGCTGTGTGCAAGTGAGAATACTTTCCTATATATTCTATATGTCTCCTTTAAAAAAGAAATCTATACGTATGTATATATATATGTAAACACAAACATACCTTTCTCTAATGTCTACAGTCATTCATATCATTAGAAGTAAAATTGTCTCTTCAATTCTGTCACTTCTTTTTATTTCAGTATGCCATGGTGAAGCAATGTAGTTTGAATTGCAATTTAGCTAGAACATAAATTATATAACATTGTAATTTTTAATATGGAAATTAAAAACATATTTAGCCATGATAGCATCATCGATGTTTAACAAAAATCAAAGGTCTTGCAGATAATTAAAAAAAAAAAAAATGAGTTCCTAAAATCTGAGTTCTTGCAGAAAGATCTCTGGTGTCATATTCCCTGTCTCTCTCCCGCACATACAAATGTAAATACCTAACCTATGTTCTATCGTTTGTCTATATAAGTATTGCTGCATCAATGGCTAAGAGCACATTAAAAAACAAAAGTGTTTGGAAACATGAAAACGTGGCAAAGAATACTATTGTTTAGTTTTTGGCCACCCAGGCTAATTGTGAGATGTTCTGAGCCAGTTAATTAAAGTTGTGATTAGATTAGGACGGTAACTGTTCATATAATATTAACCATCTGATCTCACGTGGACATCATCTTCATGTGGAGCAATGATCTACCCAAATACCTCATGAAAAGGTATGATGTCACTTTTACTTTGAAAGGTTTCTTTTTTCAAGAACAAAGGCATTGAAATTAGATTCTGATGGCTATATTTTAGAACATATCCTCCTTTTTTTTTCTTCGCAGTCCTGGCTTGTCTCTTTTTTTAACACACTCAAGAGATTTAGTCTTTCTTTATCACCAACCAGAAAAAGACATGTTTTGCTTATTTTCAAACTCTCTGAACAAGTGCTGGGAACTTTAGGAATGGTCTCTAACTGCTTGTGTCAATGAAGAGAATGAGAAAGAATATTGTTTGCTTTCTATCCCAAACTTTAGACACTGGCGTTATTCTCTTTATATGGGGGGGTTGCTTAAATAGTGTTTGAACTTTGAATATTTATAGTATCTGACTCTGAATATTTATTAACAATTTAATGGCCTTACATTTACATTTATTCAGCAAGTCCTTGTATCATCAGTCTTTTCAAGTATTCTTGAAAACATGATAGCACAGGAGCTACATACATCTCAGAACACAGGGAATAACAGGTTGAACTCTATGAAATTGCCAACCTTGGTGATTTTTTGCACAAAAAGGTGGCAATTTCATGTGATTCAACTTAACATATGGTGAGTGACTACAGGTGAAAACATGGTTATTTGACAATTCTAGAAGGCTTCTGCTACTATTTACTTGTAATTTAACCTCATTAACTATGTCCCCAAAACTCATTTAAATACCTAATCTGGAATTTTTTTTTACTCTTGTTATTAGATTTTCCTCTTTCAATCTTTAGCATCCAACTTTAAGGTTTCCTTTTTCCTACATCCTTAGTACTTGAAGCGTGTTCTCTTTCCAAGACCCAGCTCAAAAGCCACCCCTGCACCAGCTTCCCCCCAGTTGAAATGAACATCTTCTTCTCCTGGGTACATTCAGCGATCTTAGGTCGCCATATTGCAGAGATTTAAGCTGTACAAGCACAGAATTCATTTTAAAGACAGAAGCTTGGTTTTGCACATACATGTAGTCTAAAATAAACAGATGTTTGCTCAATTTATTATTTTTAAAGAACTTTTTACTTGTTTTTGCTTGGGTGTCTCAGATGATCCTCACTACCTCCAGCTAAAAAGGGATCTTTCTGCAATTCACTTTTTTGAATAATTAATAGACATTTTAGTACAATTTTAGATTTACAGAATAATTGATCAGAGAGCACATAGAGTCCATATACACACCCAGCCCCACACATAATTTTTCCTTTTATTAATACTTTGTGTTAGTATGGCACATTTTTATAATAATTAACCAATATAGATACATTAGCTACAATTCAAAGTTTACAGTAATGTTTACTCTTTGTGCTGTACCATTCTATAGGTTTGACGAAGGCATCAGGGCATTTGTCATTACAGTATCATACAGAACAGTTTCACATCCCAACAATTCCCTGTACATCACTGATCCATCCCCCTCCCCCATCACAAACCATGGCAACCACTGATTTCTTTATTGTCTCTATAGTTTTGCCTTTTCCAAAATGGTACACAGTTAGAATCATACCACCAATAATGTGCACTGAAGATTCTTCCAAGTCTTCTCATGCCTAATAGCTTTTTTTATATTGTCAAATAATATTCTACTGTATGGTTGAACCACACCATTCACCTATGAGGAACATCTTGGCTGTTTCTAGTTTTTGGCAATTGTGAATATAGTTGCCATATAGGTATATATTCTTGTGTGGGTTGTGTGGATGTAGGTTTTCAGCTCAGGTGGTAAATACCTAGGTGCACAATTGCTGGGTCCTATGATCAGACTGTTGTAGCTTTGTAAGAAACTCTTGAACTGCCTTCCAAAGTGGGTAGGGCTTCTTGCATTCCCACCAGCAACAAGTACACTTGCCTTTGTTCTGCGTCACCTCCTGCATCAGATGTTGTCACATTTTTAGGTTGTACATATCCTTCCTGATAGGCATGTCGTGCCTCATTGTTTTTCATTTGCAAGTCTCTAATGACACATGTCATTCAGCATCTTTTCTATGCTTATTTGCCATTCCTATAACTTCTCTGGTGAGGTATCTGTTCAGATCCTTCCCTATTTTTTGAATTTTAAGAGTTCTTTGTATATTTTAGATACAAGTCCTTTATCAGATGGGTGTTTTGTAATTTTTCTCTCAGCCTCTTCCTTCTCCTAATGCACTTTGATTTTTAACATAGAGAAGTTGCATTTTTTTTTTTCATTTTCTGAAAAGAAGATTTTTTTTTCTCTTTTTGAATTATTCTTCAGGGAAGACACTCTACCTGGTCATTCTAAATCATGTCTGGAATGGTTTGTGACATGCCTCCATCCCTCCTCTTCAGCGACAGTGGGGCTCCATAAACACGAGCCTCCTTTTTGCTGAAGGTTTCAACTAAACGTAGACTAGAGAAAGGGGTTGCAAAAAATTTAAGGAACTAAAGACATACAAGGTTTATTCATTGAAGCCAAATAATTGCTTTTTTCAGAATTGGAAAAATTAGCTATCAAGTAGAGTGCATGTCTTCTTTATATACAGAGGGTGCCAAAAAAAGTATAAACATTTTAGGAAAAGTAAAAACTGCATTAAAATTGTCATGCTCAAGTCATGTTTGACCTCTGCAATTATAGGAGTCACTCAAATTTAACTTGTATTTATCTTTTTTAATCTGTACATATTAAGTATTACTGTTTTAATACAGTTTCTTTTTCCTTTATTAAAATGTGTTTGCAATTTTTGGCACCCTCTGTATTTAAAAAATAAAGATTAGATAGATAGATATTCCATTGTCTTTACAGAGAGTTGGAGTTTAAGAGCAGAAATCTTGATAGGTAAAGTGTAGAATGTGTTACCTTTCCCTCTTCCAGAACTTCTAAAATTTCTCAAACTTTACTGTGTTTATGAACTATAAAAATGTTGTTATAACACAGATTCTAATTACGTAGGCCTATGGTAGGACTTAAGCATCTACACTTCTAATGAACACCAGGATGCTGCTGGTCAGGGACCATACTTTGAGATAGTGAGTCTCAGGACAGCGTTACTATGAGAGATGAGAAAAATGCCACGAGTCTCCAAGACAGCCATTGAACTCTAGGTTAACTCATCTGCCTCCGTGACATGATACAGCTTTTCAACACTGCATTTCCAAAGCTACCATGTTACCATAGCTAACATGAACTCATCTCTGAGTCTCTAAAATTACCTGACTTGCTTACCTTACCAAACTTTGTGCAATTTGATTTTTAAAACAGGAAAACTGTATTTTTAAACAATCTTCTTAAGAAAGCCTTCGTCAGTACTGAGTATCCAGGAAGGAGGGGGCTACTATAACCCCAAGAGTGACTCTCCGGAAGAGGGAGGAGCCACGGCCACGCAGTGCTAGAATGCAGAAAACATGTGGGTGCAGCTAACAACCATGAAATCTGCAAATGAAAACTGGTCCACTGGTGTTAATCACAGTAACAGAAGATGCTTCTGGAATATGCTGGCTTCTCTTTCTTCTGCCTTTTTTTCCCTTTTTCTTAACCCCTTCGGTTACCCTACTGCTTGTATAAACAAAGGGCAGTAGCAGAAACTACTTTTCCTAAAGCCTGTGAAGTTTTGATCTTAATGCCAGAGAAATTTAAAATTCCATCTGGACAACATAGAACATCACATTTTTGAATCCTAGAGAGCTCATTGAAGAGAAAATTCTGGTCCTAAAAGCAAAGGGCCAGCTCTGAGATCTGGTGATCCCATGTGGTGTTCTAAGAGGCCCCGCTTGGTCTTTGCCATCTCTGTTACCTGCAGAAGTGCCTTTGCTGAAGAGCCATGGATTGTACCCTGAGCTCTAACTAAAGACTAACAGGAAAAGTGCCATTTGAATGATAGATATTGTGGCTTCAAAAACTTGGGGCTTGGAAATCAGAAGCATTTAACTAGAATCCTTACCCTGCCATGCAAAAACTATGAGACCTTATGAATGTTAAACCTATGTTCCTTGAGCCTCTGTTTCTTTCTTTTCTAAAGAATACAACTGTGATTGGAATTAAATTAGATAAAATATTTATCTAAAAGAATGCTGGCACCTATATAGTAGACTAGCAAAAAAGGGTAACTAAAGCTGGGTGCAGTGGCTTAACTCTGTAATCTTAGCACATTGGAAGGCTACGGTGAGAGGTTCACTGAGGTCAGGAGTTTAAGACTAGTCTGAGCAACATAGCAAGACCCTGACTCTACAAAAAGAAGGAGAGAGGGAGGAAGGAAGGAAGGAAGGAGCCAAGCATGGTGATGCAATTTTGTAATCCCAGCTACTGCGGAGACTGAGGCAAGAGGATCACTTAAGCCCAAGAGTCTGAGGTTGCAGTGAGCTATTATGAGACCACTGCATTCTGCCACAACAACAGAGCAAAACCCTGTCTCAAAAAATAATAATAATAATAATAATAAGCAAATTCTAAATTCTGATTCAACTGTTTTTGGTGAGTCTTGGTAGACCTCATGTTTAGCCTAATCCCACGTGATGCCAATGCCATGGTCATAGAAAACATTACTCTCAACCTAATTGATGTTCCATCCCACACACATATTATCCCATTATAATTAAAATGTTGACAGGACAAGATGTATTTAGTGGGAATTAATTCATAAATTATGAGTTTAAAACCACTACAACTTATAAAAGTGATTTACTTTGCTTACAAAGGGAGTATTTAACTTATAGTAATTGCCTCTAATGATTATGCTAATTGCTGTCATTGTTATTTGTTGCTCTCATTTTCTGTCGTTTCAGTCCTCTGGGAGGTTAGAGTGAGCAAGGGATGATAAACGTGCCTATGTAGAAGATAAATCAGCCCCCCTTCATGACAATCCTATGAATTATGCCTTTGGGAAAAAAACTCTCTTTTCTGCCATTGTCATATGGTACTAATTTTTTTAAGCCACCTTCCAATGATAAATACTATAGGGAATTATAATAATATAAAGGCTAGTGTATCTTTATGGCATTTAGTTTCTATCTATCCACTGAATGGAACCAAGGCTCCCACCATCCACCACCCAGAGTAGCACAGAGAAGGGTTTGAGAAGGAGGGAACTCAGATGCTGAAAGGATAGATGGGAGAGGGTTGTAGTAGAAATTAGAGCAGACTGAATTACGTGCAGTAGATTGCACGTTCTGAATGCACTCTGCACTAATGAGATACATGAGCAGGTGCAGAATTCCTGGTGCAATTTCAGAAATCGTTCAGAATCACCACCTCCTAGCACGATCTAAGGGCCAGACCTCAAGACATTGGTGTTTATCTCCTGGGGGGATCTCATTTTTCCACACTTCCAATTTCACCCCGACCTCAGGGCTATTGTCTTATTTTTATCACAGTTACAGTGGAACCAGGTCCCAGAAATACCTGCTTCATCATAGGCCTTTGAGTTTGTTGTTATGTGACATCAGAAGATTTTGTACCTAAAAGACATAGATATTTATCAGTCTGCCAGTGAGAGAGGGAAAAAGTACAAACAGATATTTTAACTTGGATTTATCACAGATGGTAGATGAGATACAATTTGGGTAGATGAGATACAACTTGGGCTACTGAGACCATCTGCAAAAGGATTTTTAACCAAAATAGTCATCTTTATTGGAAATTTCTACATGTGTAAATTGTGCTTTGCTCAGACATTAAGAGATTTAATTGCTCTGCCCACTTTTAGCATAACTGTAAAATTATGGAAAACAGAAACTGACAGGCAAACCTAGTGTCCAGGAATGTGGCCTGTGTCCAGAAACACAGTGTCCAGTGTTCAGGAATCACAGTCTCGGCTGGGCCGATGCTTCTTATCCCCCTCAAGGGGGGAAAAAGCAGTAAACAAAGATACTGCTACTCTAACCCCAAGCCCAAAGTGAAGACAGAAAGAATAAGAGGTCACTCCTTAAAACTCTCAGATCTGGCCTTTCTCCGGGAGTTTTCACCTTTGCAGGTGATTTGCACGGTTGAGTTCCAAGCTAATAACTTGACTAATTGAAGTCCCAATGGGATCCTTATCATAGAATATCAGAGTCACTTGGGTGCCTTTTTGTAACATGTTCCCCACTCTGGTTTCATCTCTTCATATCAAACATGAAAAATCGGGATTTCTTAAAGCCTTTTTTATAAAAGGAAGTATGTGAGATATCTTGGTTGTACTGAAAGAAGAAAACGTTGAGGACCATTATTTTCAGGAATTATAAAAATTCTTCTTTAGGCACCATACCAAACAAAAAAGGAGTATGACCTTGTCCCTGTCCTCAATGGATTAAAAATGCCAAGAATATAAAAATGACTGAGTTGAAGTGGAGATGGAATAGTGAGCATTAATAACCACAAAAGTATTATACACAGTAAAAATGTTTCCTCAAACCAGAGAGTGCCTGAAAAGTCTGTTATTGCTACCATTTCTTTTTTCTTTTCTTTCTTTTTTTTTTTTTTTGAAACAGGGTCTCATCCTAGGTAGAGTGCTATGGCATCACAGCTCACAGCAACCTCAAACTCTTGGGCTCAAGAAATCCTCTTGCCTCCGCTTCCAGAGTAGCTGGGACTACAGGCACCTGCCACAACTCCCGGCTAATTACTACCATTTCTTTTGTTTGTCTGTTTGTTTTTTCTTTTTTTTTTTTTTAATTACTACAATTTCTGGTGGATGTTTTTAAGACTTAAGGTATTTTGTTGCATCAAAGTGATGCATTTTCTAGTTACTCACTAGACTGAATTAATTTATGTAATCTTAACACCTGTTTTCACCAATAGGCGCTTTGAGGGGGCAGGATAAAAAAACTGTGTAAGTTTGAATAAACAGGAAGGACAGAAAACACGGTGGCTTTGTGCTAAATTGTGGCAAGGAACTTCAATGAAAGAAGAGGCCTTCAAAGGCTTCTGGGGGAAAGAAATTGCCAAAGAGGGAGACAAATTTTGACAACTCCATAATTGTTGAATAGGATCTGCATGCCAGTCGTGGGATAGTAAGTTAATTTCACTTCATAAATTGCTCTAATATAAGGTACAGCCTTAAAGTATTTTAAGTCTTTCATGACACTCTTTGACACTGAAAATACTATTTCAGAAAAGAAAACCTGTACAGCATTGCTTTCATAAATAAGAAAACTAATCGTTAAATAGGATTTTAATAAGCATATCCACAAAGAAATGCCAATAGAAAAAATATAAGTGAGAGGAATATATAGGAAATTGGGGGGGAAATGAACAAATTGCAGGACATGTCAGCTCCTCCAAGTTTGGCTCTCAGGAATGCTATCGAATAAATCCATGAGTCAACCAATATTACGAAAGTCCAACTCCTTCCTCAGTTTCCTCTTACCACACACCTTGTCACAGCTGGTGAGATCCGAGCCACCAAATCCTCCTAAGATCTCCAGTTGGAAACCATGGTAAACAACATGTCACTAGATCTGTATTCACTGCAAAACAATTCACAAAAGGCTGTTCCTGACATAAATGGCAAGACATTTAGAAATGGCAAATGTTAGAGCAATAACTTAATCTGCTGTTCTACTCAGATTCTGAAATACTGTACCTTGACGATGTGCTTCATAAAATACGTACTATCAACTATAAAGTTGTGGCTCAGAAGCAGTTCATTTTTCTAAATGAATGAAAAGGAAGAAAACTGTACTTTAAAATGATTTAAATTGATCTTCACCTATAATAAACCTCAGCTGTTTTTTCTGTTGTAATAAGTAAAAATGGTCCTAGAATTTACAAACTGATACCCTTTCCCCCACACAGCAACATACACACATGCCCTTTAAGTGACTTTTTTCTCTTTAAAAATGCTGTTAAAATGTTTATGGTTCTTCAGGATCACATATTGACCCAGGATTATAAATACATATAAATATGCAGATGCTCTATCGAATGTTCCTTATCTCCTTTGTATTTCTGAAGTTGTGTAAAAGATAACCTTTGTGGCTTTCAAAAACGTCTTTTACCCTAGGGGGGCAAATTACCTCTATTTTCGTTTCCTTTAAAGTTAGATCATTTTATAATTAAGAACTTATTGAAGCAGATTCTCCCCACATGTAAGTTACTCCCTGGGGAGTAATTTATGCAAAGAGAACCTCTGACTTAATATCATAGAAGCTAAAAACCATACAATGGATACCTGGGATTTTTTAGTCAATTTTGTAATCTTTATAAACCACCGTTTGAAAGGTTATTGCTTTAAAAAAAAAAAATTCTCATTATACAAATAACTCACAAGTATTATTTATTAAGTTATTTTAAAATGACAAAATAGTTAAAGGAATAATTATGTGGCTTGTCCAAACAAGCGTTAGCAAAATCAGTTATGAGGAGAAGGAGGAGGAGGATGATAAAGACTGACATTTTCTAGGTCTTCACTATTTACAAGACACTTTTACATAAAATATTCGTTTGATCCTCACACATCTGTAAAGTTTGTTAGCTAAACCTTATAAATCAGAAAACACAAGATCAGAGATTTTGTCCTGGCTGTAGTTCCGATCATTATCAGGCAAAAGGTGAAGTCCTGGTGAACAGAATAGAATGACATCAAATCTTATGCTTTTCCCCTAACACAAAATCTTGAAAAGAGTTGCTAGTTCATCTAATCTGAAAATGAGAAGAATCAGAAGCAAGTAGAAATGTATGCTTACAAAGACGATTTAAAGTTCCTGTGAAATATTTAATTTTGAAAAATTTAATGTGCTATCCTAAGCTAAATATTGCTAATATTTTGCTAATATTGCTAATATCCTAAGCTAATATTTTACCTCTTTCTAAAAAAGGTAAAACAATAAGAAAAAGAAGGTTAATGTCTTCCATTTTATTTGTTTTGTATATTCAAGAATGAGAAACTTACAGAAAAACATCCAAGTGACAGATTGATGTACAAAGCATTTTAAAGTATATTTTGCATAGTTATTTCAAATTGGGAGAGGAAATAGGAGATCTTCACAGTGTGTATCATTCTAACAACTCTTAGAATATTATCAGAGTCGTAAGTACCACTACATTTTAAATAAATTTTCTCTCAGAGTCATCCATAGCCTTTATGCTGATGATTTATAATAATCTTCACAAGAGTTCATCACATATACAAAGCTAGGACATTACACCAAATTTCACACATGCAAATAAAAATCCCACGTCCCACTATTTCTGTTGGCAGAAATGCTCTTTGCCTCCCTTCCACCTAACCAAATCCTACACAATTTTCAAAATCAACAAAAATTACTTCCTCTTCAATGAAATTATTTGAAGGTCCTATTAAATTTATGCTTAGCACCCAAATAATTTATCTTTTTTTCTCTGATTTTTCCAAGCATTATTTTGTTTTATTAATTAGATTATTGGTTTCATAAACACATCTTATTTTTTTTCTTTTTTTTATTGTAGAAAAAGATGAGATGGCTGTTAATACTCTTAGATAAACACATCTTGTCTTGTGTCAATAGCCTTCATGTCTCAGTGGACATATACAACATACTGGATAAATACTAAACTGATACATTACTAGCAATTTCACATTCATCTGCCGTATACTTTATATATGTATAAAGCTACCATGCACCACCACCACCCAGTTTTGCTTTATTTACTTATTAAAAATATTCTTGAGAGCAGTGCCTGTGGCTCAGTGAGTAAAGCGCTGGCCCCATATACTGAGGATGGCAGTTTCAAACCCAGCCCTGGCCAAACTGCAACAAAAAAATAGCCAGGCATTGTGGCAGTTGCCTGTAGTCCCAGCTACCCAGGAGGCTGAGGCAAGAGAATCACCTAAGCCCAGGAGTTGGATGTTGCTGTGAACTATGACACCATGGTACTCTACTGAGGGCAAAAAAGTGAAACTGTCTCTAAAAAAAATAAATAAATTCTTGAGATAAGCCATGTGAAAGCTCTCAATGACTTAACATTTCAAGTGCAAAATAACAAATCTAAAGCCGTGGGTTTGAGGAATTTTTGAGCCACACTATTTTCTTTTTAATTTTTTTTTTATTATTAAATCATAGCTGTGTACATTAATATGATCGTGGGACACCATACACTAGGTTCATAGACCGTTTGACACATTTTCATCACACTAGTTAACATAGACTTCCTGGTATCATCTAACTCCAGTGAGACTAGCCTATATCACAAAATCCCAAGACCAGAGATGTTGGGATGAGGAGAAAAGGGAACACTTTTGCACTGCTGGTGGGAATGCAAATTAATACATTCCTTTTGAAAAGATATATGGAGAACACTTAGAGATCTAAAAATAGACCTGCCATTCAATCCTGTAATTCCTCTACTGGGCATATACCCAGAAGACCAAAAATCAAA
>CAUYPK010125227.1:0-12075 GCA_963574355.1 Loris lydekkerianus | reverse complement strand
CGTAGCAACGACTCAGCAAGGCCCGGCCTGAAACTGCCTCTACCTAGATACAGCCAATGTGGTACCATGCCACTGGCCCGACCCTGTCACTCACCTCTTTCCCCACCTTCTTTCCCTGCCCCTTCTCCACAATAAAAAAATAAATAAATTCAAAAAAAATAAAAATAAAAAAAGATAGCTACCATTGTTCTGAGTCCCATAATGTGGTTGGAAAAGCTTCCAAATGTTCACATGGACATTCATAAAAGAATATAAGATTTACGAATGGCACTACTGAAGTGGGGTTTACAGATCATTTCATGAAGATAAAGATATAGAGTTTCCTCTACATAAGAAGATGAACATATGAAAAGCAGAGAAAAAGAAAAGGAATGTTTCAGGGAAGATGGAGTGATAAACTGAACTAAATATTACTCCTTATTCAAACAAGAGAGAGTCTAAGAACACGCAACTAGATTTAAGTCATATAAGCTAATGGGACTATAACAAGAATAATTTCAGTAGATTTATGAAGTAGTGGTTAAGAAGTAGGAACACTTTTTTGAGGAGTTCCAGGTAACATGAACTTGTGAAGTAGTCTGAATTTAAGAGGAAATAGTTGAACAGGAAATATACCACTGGAAATGGCCATAATAGAAACATTGAAAATGAATGTTAGAGCGAGTGCCTCAAAAATTATAGAGACTATTGAATTTAAAAGGAAACTCTATATCTTTATCTTCATGAAATGATCTGTAAACCCCACTTCAGTAGTTCCATTCCTAAATCCTATATTATTTCATGAATGTCCTTGTGAACATTTGGAAGCTTTTCCAACCACATTATGGGAGCATAGTGTAGGAGGTAATACAAAACATCATGGAGGCTATTATCCTTTTTTGTCTACTTTTAATTTTAAAATTAATACATGCTTAGCCTGTCAAGTTAAACAATTCATAGATACATAAAGAAAAAAACAAAATCACATTTTCTGTCACTATAAACACTTTATGATTGCATACAGAAATAGAACACATAGCAACTTCTCTCTCTCTCTCTCTCTCTCTCTCTCTCTCTCTCTCTCTCTCTTTCTCTCTCTCGCTCTCCATATATATGTATGTTTGTGAACAGGACAATCTTTAGTTTTTTGTTTGTTTGTTTTTTACAATGCATTTGCAATCTTAGTTATACTTCAAGGACATTCATTTTAGTGGGCAGCTAAAGATCTTATTTTTAAATACCTGCATAATAATATACCATATTTCTCTTATTTGATGTCTTTGGCAGTTTCCTTTGTTTTGTTGTGTTGTGCGTGAGTTTTGACCACTACAAAGAAGACATATGAATATACATATGTAGTATTGTTTTTATGTCTGTGTAATAGAAATACAGCAGTGAAAATGACATCAAAACTGTGTGCATTTTTACATTTCAATATATCCTGCCAGATTCTTTCTAAAGCAATATTTGCAGCGATTTACATTTCTTTTGTCAATGTAAGAGGGAGCCTGTTTCCTTGGAACTTCCAAATAGGTATACACTCTCCATTCTAGTATGTCAGCCTCCCCTCAAGGATATGTGGTTATCATTGATTTCTCAGCACTGTCATTAAATATCACTGTCCTAGCAAGCCATCTTTAAAGGCAGCTAGTGCCTGGCCTCTTTAATGAACTAGAACTGTCTAATAATGGAGATCATTGCTTTATTACTTATTCTATTTCCATAGAGTCTCAAGCCCCAAGTAGTGGGTCAAAGAACAGGATTGGGCCACATTTGTATGTTCAAATTTAACAAGCATTCCTAAATTTACACTTTGGTATTAAATCTAATAATCTGAAGAAAGCTACAGAGCCATATAATAATACTATATCAAATGATAATCTGACTAAGAGCCAAATTACCAAACATTCATCTTTAGAAAATAGCATCTAATAGAAAAGAAATGGAAGAATTTCAGGTTAACACATTTATTTGCTATTATATAGCCACTTACTTCCATAGAACTTTCAACCTTCCCAGATTGCCTACATCTCCAAATGAAGACACTTAGTAAACCATAAATTTAGCTTCTTTCTTCCATATTTTGTCAATATCATAACAATGGTTCCAAAAACAAGTGTAAAATAAAAGTTTGTAGATTGAGAACTACAATGTCCAATAAAACGATATTTTCATTATTTATATGCCTCACAAATAGAAACTTAAATGCACAGGGAAATCAATAGAATACAAAGAAATCAATTCTCAGTTTATTCTTAAATTTACCAGAGTAAAGAATAATTTCAAATGGATATATGTGTAATATTGTTAGGAGAATTAAACTGCTGCCCATCTTGTATTCAGGCACTCACTGAAAATGCAACATTGATTTTTTAAAAAGCTTAAAGTGTGTACACGTGTATGTGTGTGCACATGCTTGTGTGTCATCTACATTAGAAAAATTAAAAGTAATATTCCTCGTAGTCCAAGTTGGAGTTTACTAGTTTAGCAGAAGATTTCAGAAGACGAGTTAGTTGTGAGGATGAGAATCAATTGCTCCTACTGCACTAAGTTATTCCTCAAAGTTGGTAATGAGATGGAAAATCAAAAAATTTGGGGAGCAAAGAATCATTTAGCTTAATTTAAAGCCATCCCCAATATGTGGCTTTATACATGCACTTGAAAAGGTCCTGTATGTTTCCATTATGTATGCTTTCTTGAATTGCTCTATTCCCACCATTGTACATGCCCCTTTCACACTGTCAGAGTGACTTGGCAGAAGATTGCAGCTAATGTGAATAGACACTTTAACTCTGGATCTTCCCTACTGTGACATCTTTAGTATACCCCACCACATCATGCCAGAAGCTCAGGTGCTAGAGGATTATCATGAAAAATTTAGAGATTATGAATCAAAATTCCTCTGATCATTTTGCATTTACTTTATTTCCTGTTGTAAGTTTTCCATGAACTTTTTGGGTTTATCTTTGCTTTTTTTGCTTTTATTTATTTGTTTTAGATGAGTTATGAAAAAGTAAAAATACTCTACTTTTCATATGAATGCATAGACAGCTTTAGGTTGAGTCTTAGACTTGATATTTTCTAGTTGTAAGACCTTTATTAAATTAATCATTTCTTCATTTGTAATATAATAATAATAATATATTCTATATTACATAATTATTGCCAAGAATAGTTGATATAATTCATGAGAAATGTTTAGCAGTATTTGATAACATTGGAAAATCACATATGTTAATTGCTGTTACTATTGCTACTACTATTACCACCAGCACCATCACCTAACTACCAGAACTCTTATCACATACTTCATTACTGTCGAAAAAAAAAAAAAAAATTAGTGAATGTTGGAAAGACAATAATGGTTTCTATTTTTTATTTTTATTTTTATTATTTTTTATATTAAGCCACAAACACATAGATCATGTATACATTAATGCGTTTATGGGGTACAATGTGCTGATTTCATATATAATTTGGTTTCTGTTTTTTAGATTGGAAAGAGAGCCTTATCAAATAGTGAGAACAGTCATTTTTAACAGGACAGACTCAGTGAAACATGTTCCAAATCTGATATTATCTTTCAGATTATTATGCTTCCAGTTTAGTTTTCCTGCCAATTTGTTTGGTTTCAGATACTAAACAATTAGTTAACTGACACAATTGTTCTGATAGTTGGTATAATGCAAATCAAACAAATTGGCTGGATAAATTTATTTGCTACTGAAAGAGAGTAAACTTGCCAAATGGCATCTGTGAGAAATCTGCAAAGCTCTTACCATACTATGCTTGTTGCAAAGGGCTTCTGGAATCTTTCATGTGGCTGCATGAAGGAATACTTGGTTCCTGGAAATTACTAACATAGATGCTCAAAAATAATTTGCAATAACAATAAATCACATTATGCATAAGATGAGATCTCAGTAGAGTGACCTTTAATCTGTCTTTGATAAGGGGTTTGAAAAACTTAGGAGGGGCATTGGTAAAGCTAGAATTAATAAACTTCAATTCTATTATCCCTGTATTATAAGTGGAGAAACAAATGTACAAAGATAAATGTCAAGAAAGTTAGCTGAGATTGTAGACTTATTGGTGCAAGCAAAACACAAGCCCAGTTTCCTGAGTTAAATCCAATTATTTTATGTTTGATTTTGCAATATCTAATGAGGTCAGCAAAACACTATTTCCCTTGCTTTATAAAGATTTGCACATTTGGGAGGATAGAGAAAGATATTCTGTTGATTAATTTAAAAGTATAAATATATTCTTTAATATACTTAATAGAAGAAATATAGTGAACCCAGGATACATAGAAGACCTACAGTCTACTAAATTATTATTCATTCAAAAACACAGGATTTATATCTGTGAAATATACTTTGTGTTTCTTCAAAAGGGTGAGAGAAGCACTTTCAGAAAGGCAGAGGAAAAAATTCTGAATAATCTACTTCTTTATACAAGCAGTGCGAACACTTGCAAAACATATTTAAAATAAACATTTTTAAAATCCTAGAAGTCCACAAAAAGTTTTCAGAAATCCAGTGAATGTTTATTCAAGAAAAACAGCTGAATCTCTGTAAAAGAGCAAGTTTTGTGATGTTTAAAGTTGACCTTTTCCCAATGCCCTCTCTATAACTTTGCTATAGTCTTGAAGACCAGTAGCCTCAAAATTATGGTATATGTGAACACTAATAGCCCGGAGGCCACTAGAGGAAGTAGGAAGCTGACCTAAAATCCCCATATCTAAATAATCATCATTATTTGACCTATGTGGCAGTTCCTGGAAAATCTTCTTTTAAAGAATTTTTTTCTTGTTAGACCTGACTCAGAGCATGACCAGAGCAAGTTGTCCTATCTTTAAGGCATTTGTTACATGTGGCCAGCCATACTTAACATCTAAACAGCCCACTGATGGTGATGACAGCACAGAAAAAGTTGAAATTGGCCAAATACCTAAAAGGAAAATCTGGAGAGTGAGGTACTCACAGGAGACAAGGAATATAGAAAACCTGTGTACTATTACATTTACAACCAGGAAATACATGAGAAACTCCTAATCTCCAATTTCATGCTGACTTTGAGGCTCTGCACAATCAGAAAGTAAAGGCTAACATAGATTAATAAATTGGCTGTGAGAACACAGAACATATGCACTGAGTCTCTAGCCAGAGACTTGTTGGTTTAAGGAATTTAAGGAAATCTCTGTCTAATCATTAGCTTACCAGTAAGCTAACAAAACAGAGAAATTAGTGGACACATGGGATAAGAAACACAGACTTTGAAAAATTACTTTAGAAAAGTCACTAAACAAGCAAACAACATAAGCAGCAAAATCAAGAGTAATAATACTTTTGTGGAAGGGGATATGACTTCCAGCATTTCCCATTATAATAATAAAAATGTCCTGTATTTAACAAAATATATTAACAAACACAGAAATATAATGTAAAAGTATGTGCCATACACAAGAAAATACAAGTTTTATCTTTAGAAAGGCTAGATGTTAGATTTAATGGACAAAGACTTTGAATCAGTTATATATATATGGGTATTTATATACACACACATATATGTATACATATGTACATTTATATATGCATATGTAAATATATATGCATGTATATATATACATCTATATATATTCAAAGAACTAAGAAAAATCATATCTAATAAATTAAGGATACTACTAATGTCTAACCAAATATAAAATACCAAAAAGAGACATGTATAATTTTTAAGAAAACTTAATAGTAATCTTGCCATTTGCAACAACATGGATGAACCTAGAAAACATTATGCTAAAAGAAATAAGCCAGTCAAAGAAGGACAAACACTGTATGATTCCACTTACATGAGGTATCTTAGTCTATTGGTGTTGTTACAACAGAATGTTTGATAACAGTCAATTTATAAAAAATAGAAATATATTTACTCATGTTTCTGGAGGCTAGAAAGCCCAACATCAAGGCACTGGCATCTGGCAATTATCTTGTCATTTTATCCCATGGCAGAAGGCAAGAAGGATTGGGGGTGGGGGGGAGAGAGACAGAGAATGAGAATGAATGGAGCCCACATTAGTCTTTTTACCAATTTTTGGGGGGGGCGGGGGGGTCGGGCTTGAACTCGCCACTCCCCGTATATGAGGCTGGCACCCTACTCCTTGAGCAAAGGTGCCCCCCCCCACATTTGTTTTTTTATAACAAATCTACTCACTCATTAACAACATTAATTCATTCATGAGAACAGAGCCTTATAGCCTGATCACCCCTTAAATGCTATTACAATGCCAATTAAAATTCATACTTTCTGCCTTCAAAGTGAAGGGACCCCCCTTAATTGACTCCAGGGTACCCCCATAAGGAAGTAAAGAAAGTTAAATATTAGAAATGGGAAACTGAGGTACTGAGCAACAGGAAGCTGGCTGCCTTCCTGGCACTACTGTAATTGGCTGACCTAGTGTCCAGTTTAAAATTGTTCTGTTTTTCCCATTGTATAATATTCTGTTTCCCCCTTGCATAATTGTTCTGTTTTCCCTCTTGTGTAAATTGCTACGTAACTGCAAGTGCCATAAACTGCTTCTGTTTCTGTAAAAGTGGTTAACTTGCTCTCTTGCCAAACTGCATACAGTCCCTGATTGTATAGATAATTTATCCTACATAAACGCTTGTCTTTTCACGGGCCAGTACTGCTCCCTCTGTATCCACGTAGATGGGCAGTTGGTGGGCCAACCTAATAAAGACTCCTAAATTGGCATCAAAAAAATAAATAAATAAAATTCAACACAAGATTTGGAGGAGACAAATATTCAAACCATAGCATTCTGCCTCGGCCCCTCCAAAACTCATTCCCTTCTCACATATAAAATACGTTTATCTCACCCCCATTTCCCCCAAATCTTAACTTATGCTAGTATCCAACTCAAAATTCCAAAGTTTAGAGTGTTATCTAAGTCACATATTGTGAGAGTCAAATTTCCCTCCAGCTGAGAGCCTGTAAAATTAAACCAGTCATGCTTCCAAAATACAATGATCAGTCAGGAATAAGACAGGGATTTTATTCCAAAAGTGAGAAATAGTCCACAATAAACATATAACTGGTCCCAAGAAAGTTTAAGAATCTAGAATAACCATTCTTGAATCAATGTCCCATTTTCTGGGCACACTGGTGTGGTGGCTCAGGACTAAGATTTTAGGCAGCCACATTCCTGTGGCTGGGGTTTGCCTCAGTAGGGGAACTCGAATGTCTACAGTATCTTTTGAAATCCAGGTGGAGGAATCCATGTCCCCCACAGATGGTGCATGCTACATGTCCACAGAAATAGCAATATCTGGACTCTGCCAAGGTTTACGGTTTGTATCCTCTGAAACAGAAGGTAAAGCCATATCTGGGTCCACTAGAGCACCACAGTTAGAGCTGCTGAGAAGTACTGTGCCAAAATACAAGGAACAGAGAGACTCTAGGAGCACTGGACAGCAAACCCCAATTTGAAGTTTGCCTTAGACCACTCTTTTAATGTATTTTTTCTCCCGTGCTTTGTTACTCTGATCCTGTGATAGAAGGGGAAGCATTGATTGTCTCCAAAGTGCCTTTGGGGTCATTCTCCCATTGTTCTTATAAAAACCCTCTGGCTTTGTTTTATCCTTATTACCTTCTTTCAAAAATAGTTGCTTGGCTATACTCTTGGTTTCCTCTCCTTGAAATAATCTTTTATTCTCTACTACGGGACCAAATTCATAATCCTTCAAATTACCACATTTGATTTTTCTTTTAATCATAAATTTCATCCTTAAATCATTATATTATCTCATTTTATTTTATGTAATTAAAAGAAGTCATGCAGCACCCTCAATATTTTGCTGCTTAGATGTTTATTCCACCAGGTATCCTAGTTCATAGTTCTTAAATTTGACATTCCACAAAGGAAACAATTTAGTCAAGTTTTATACCACTTTGTAACAAGGATGAGCTTTTCTTTATAGTCAAATAATTTGTTCCTCATTTCTGTCTGAGCCCTAGTCAGAATGGACTTTTGTTGCCTATATTTCTACCAACATTCTGATCATGGCCACTTAAGTAATCTTTAAAAAGTTTTAGACTTTCGTATAGTTCTTTTCTTCTTCTGAACCCTCACCAGAATCACCTTTAATCCTTCATTAATAATAATCTAGGATTTTTCTAGCTTGTTTCTCCAAATTCTTCCCGCCTCTACTCACCACTCAGTTCCAAGTCCACTTCTGAATTTTTAGATAATTTTTATTGTAACAGTCCCTCTTTTCAGGACCAGTTTCCTGTCTTAGTCCATTTGTGCTGATATAACAAAATACTTGAAACTGGGCAATTTATGTAAAACAGGAATTTATTTACTCATATTTCCGGAGGATGGGAAATCCAAGGTCAAGGCATGAGCATCTGGTGAGAATTTTCCTGCTATGTCATCCCATGACAGAGGAAGTGTGAGAAAGAGAAACACACACATACACACAGAGATCCATATTCACCGTTTTATAACAAATCCATTCCTGTGATAGATAACAACATTAATCCCCAATCAGGTTGGAGCCCTTATGACCTAATCACCTCTTAAAAGTAGCTATACTTATTTCAAGAAAAATAGACCTCAAGAGAAAATGTGTAAGAGAGAAAAATAAGCCCATTATGTTGTGATAACCAAGCCAATTCATTAAAAGAGCATAAAAATAGTAAATAGCAATTCTGGCAATTAAGGTGGCAAATTCATCTTAGAAAAAGTCCTGCATACCTCATGACTGAATATTACTTTGGTCACCTTTGAGGTACTTCCCTTGGGAAGGTATGAACCAATGCTAGTACCTAGTCCACTGTGCAAAGAAATGGCCAAGGGGAGTACTTTTTAGGTGACCATAGTGATATTCCACAATGAGCTATGTAGCACTTTTTCTAGAATAAGTAAGTGAACTTAATTATTTAACCTCATATATATGCAGCTAACATCAGAGCACCTAAATACATAAAGAAAGCATTAAGAGAATGGAAGAGAAAAATATATTGGAACATGATAATTGTAGGGAAATTGAATATACTACTTTTAATTATAAATATATTACCCAAACATAATATAAAGAAACATTAAATATAAATTATAATTTAGACCAAATGAACCTACTGACATATACAAAATACCCCATCCAACAGCAACAGAATAACATTCCTCTCAATTGTACCAAAAAATTCTCTAGAATAGGTAATATATTAGGTCACAAAAAGTCTTCAGAAATTTAAGATATAAATCATATCAAGTATCTTCTCTGACCACAATTGTATGAAACTAGAAATAAATAACAGGAAAAAATTTCAAGAAAAAAATAATAATATGTGCAAATTAAACAATATGTTCCTGAAAAACTATTGGGTTAAAGAAGAAATTAAAAAATATCTTGAGACGAATGAAAATGGAAACATGAAATACCAAAACATATCAGCTGGAGCAAAAGAAGTTATAACAAGGAAGTTCATAGTACTAAATGCTTAATGCAGAAAAGAAAGGAAAAGAAGCTCAAATAAGCTACATAATGTTACAACTTAAGGAAATAGTAAAAGAAGAACAAAATAAGTCCAAGGTGAACAGAAGGAAGAAAACAACAAAGATCAAATAAGAATTAAATAGAAGAAGTACTAGAAAAATGACAGAAAAGATGTAAACTAAAAGGTGATATCTTTAAAAAGCTAAAGACTAAATGAAATTGACAAATCCTTAGCTAGACTAAGAAAAATGAGATAACTCTCAAGAAAAATCTGAAAAGAAAGAACAGAAATTGTACTTGATAACACAAAATATAAAGGATCATAAGAGACTACTATAAAAAAATAAATCAAACAACTTGGATAAGACATATAAATGCATTAATGTACACAGTCATGACTTAACAAAAAAAAAATCAAACAGCCTAACAAAACACATAATTCCTCATAACATACAACCTACCAAGACAAAATCATGAAGAAATAAGAAATCTGAACAAATTATGAGCATAAAAATTGAATCAATAATTAAAAGTCTACCTTTTAAAAAAAGGCCAAAACCAGATGGCTTAATGAGTGCATCTTACCAAATATTTAAAAAACTAATACCAACCCTTGTAAGACTCTTCCAAAAAACTAATGAGGAGAAAATACTTTCAAACCATTGAGGCCAGCATTACCCTGATTCCAAAGCCAAAGATACTATCAGAAAAGAAAGCTATTGGCCAAAACCTCTGATGAACATATATGCAAATTACTCAATATGTACTACCCAACTGTATTCAATAGTGCATTAAAAGAAACACTCACCATTATCAAATAGGATTTATTCCTAGGATAAACGAATACTTCAATGTATTCAAATCAATATATAGACTTTTCCATATTAACAGAATGAAGAATATTGTTTGCCTGTTAGACATTTAGTGGCTACTTGAGGACTGATTCAAAGTAATTCTTGTTTCAACAAATTAAGAACTCACTCAAGGCAGAAAATCATTGGATATTTCTTGGAAACCTTGCAGGTGATGGGGATAACCTGCAGTTTCCTGGATTAAAAATTATGATTGAGCACCTAAAGCCTGGGTCAAAAATCAGGTGAGAGTATTTCTTTGAAAAATTAAGGCATTGGAAAAAAATACTCATATACACTAGGGAATTTAGAAATCAATGCACAGGTTCAGAGCAGCTTAGAATCAACTTGAGAAGAATCTATACTTTTATCAGACTGATTCCTAGGCTCAGTTTAAACAATAAATGAAGACTCTGGCAAAGTTGTTAATGTCCTAAAGGGGTGCTCCAGCACAGTGCTAATTTGCAATGACTCGAATAGTTTTTTTTTTTTTTTTTCTTCCTTCATTTCATATATTCTTTCTCTCATTCTCATATTTTCTCTCTCTCTCCACTTAATGAAATCTCTGTAAAAACACTAGCTGAACATAAACAAAGGAACAGAGACTTCGGAAAATACACTTGACAAAGAAGGCAGACCTAAAGATAGTTTATTTACAGTCCAATTGCAGTAATGAATAAATGAATGAACGAGTGAAACTGTAAGAGAGGGAAGAATCTGATTTCCACAGGTACATTATAATACTCAAACTTTTCAACAAAAAATTTGAAGCATGATAATGTACAAGGAAGTGTGGCTCATTTACAGAAGAAATTAATGGAAACTTTCTCTGAGGAAGCATGAACATGTTACTTAGGTCGCAAAAAATTTTAATTAACTCTCTACATTTTGCTTAATGAGCTAAAGGATATCATGGACAAAGAGCTAAAGGAAACCACTATGAGAATGGTGCAGGATCAAATAGAGAATATTCAAATGAGATTGAGTTTATAGAAAAAGAAACCAAACAGATATTCTGCAGCTGAAAAATATTATACCTGAAATAAAAAACTTGTTAGAGAGTTTCAACAGCAGATATCATTAGGCACAATAAAGAATAACTGAATGTTATGATTAGACTATTGGCTTTGTCTGGTCTGAGAAGCAGAAAGTGAAAAAGAATTAAGAAAAATAACTGCCAAAAAGGGAGGCATCTGTTTATTTTTGCAGGAGAAGTGCTACTTTTATGGCAACAGATTTGAGATCGTGCAAAACAAGATCAAAACACTCCAAGAAGATCTAGAAAAGAGAAGAAAATAAATTTTAGAAAATCCCCTGTGGACGGGCCTACATGGTTTTTAACCCTACTTTCTTCCCTTGCTACCCTTATTTACCCTTCACCTTTGGGTCCTGTATCCTTAAAAAAGGTTAGAGGCAATTAAATCAGGTCGAGGTCCGATATCACCGGCTCATTAACCAAGAATCTAACTATTATTCTTCACCGCCCTCCATAGCACCAATGACGGGTAAGATTCCCAAAACTGGGACAACCTAAGACAGGATACGGAGAGGCTGTGCGGTGGATTACATTCATAGTAGCCAAAGACGGGTAAGATCACTCTGCGTTCAGTCAACCTAAGACAGGGACCAAACCATTGATGTTTGTATCCCCATGACGGGGAAGACTGAAACTGCAAGAGCAGGCAACCTAAGACAGGGGCTATGTTTTTCTGCCATACAAAAAACAAAAGAGGGAATTGTTGGGC
>CAUYPK010125226.1:0-12907 GCA_963574355.1 Loris lydekkerianus | reverse complement strand
GTTCACAGGTCAGGCCTTTCCGGTTTGCAGTCTCACTGCTGCTTGTACTCACGGTTGCCGGCGTGATTAGGTTGATCGAACACACGCAGCCGCTTGCCAGTTTTCCACTGTTTTTGTCTTCCTCCTGGGGTCCAGAAGTCCCTTGCTGGCTCCCTGTATCCTCATAGGGATGATCATAGGCAGATCCCACTGGCCAGAGATGTCTGGAGTCTTGTCTCCCCAGACTCGCCGTGCCCAGTTGCAGGGAAGCTGTTACTCAGCCACCATCTTTAATCCTCCCCGTTAGACACATTTTCATCACACTGGTTAACATAGCCTTCCTGGCATTCTCTCAGTTAGCACATCTCATCAGTAGATGTGCTAAGACATCTACATTCTATATTTACTAAGTTTCACATATACCCTTCTAAGATGTACCACAGGTGTAATCCCACCAATCACCCTCCCTCTGCCCAACATATTCTTCTTAGTAAAGTATCTCAGGAATGGAAGAAAAAGTATCCAATGTACTCAGCCCTACTATGAAACTAATTTATGGCTTTCACATGAAAGCTCTAACCCAGTTACAACCTAAGGATAGGGGGAAGGGGGAAAAGGAAAAGCCCGAGATTTTAAGTGGGCTGTGCCACCTCTTCTGGGACAGATGAATGATTTCTGTTAGACTTTGGATGTATTTTAATGAGGTAGGGGGCCTTACATTTCACCCCTCATACACACACACAGACACCCCTATCTTGGTGGCCCTCCTGGGAACAAGGTAGCCCAGGCTGGGAACCAAGGGTCTCTGTAATCCCAAAGGACCTATCAGCTGTGAATGTCCTGCAAAGCAATGACACTCAATATTCTTTTTTCCCCTCCAAATATTAAGAGGGCACAAGTGTACTTGTTACATAGGCAATTTGTATAATGCTGAAGTTGGGGCTTGTAGCGTGCCAGTCTCCAGAGTAGTATATACCTATCCTACAGGTCAATGTTTATCCCTCACCCCCACCCTCCCTCCTCTTAGTTTCCAATGCAAGTAGCACCACGATATAACTGTGTGCACCCCATGTTCAGCTCCTGCTTAGGAGTGAGCACATGCAGTGTTTGTTTTCCATTCCTGGGATACTTCACACAAGATAATGTATCATTTCCCCACTGGATTATAAAGTCCTTGAGGGCAGTGGCCTGAGGCACAACAAATCTACACCTCGCTGGCTGGCCTGAGCTGAGTCGAGTCACTTAAGACTAATGTCTTCATTTGGCTGCTCAAGAGTCAGCTATTCTATTCCCATGGACTCAGCTTTGTGATGTGGGCAACGTGCCTCCCTCCCTCAACCCCACCTTCTTGAATCTGGGAAAATGAGACGGTCAGACCTGTTTGTTCTCCCTCATTTATTTAAGAACTGATGGCCTGTCTACAGTGTGCAGACACCATGTGTTTGCAACCTGGGGCTGGGAACACGGGTGGTGACAGAGCAAGGATCCCAGGCTCCCCAGAAAAGGAAGGCATTATGTCAGCAGTCCATGCTCACTCTTCATCACCCCTGAGCAGTGCTGGGCCTGAGGGCCTTGGTCCAGCCATATCACTCCAAGACGTAAGACAAGCCCCATACATTCATTCATCTGCAGACATATACTGAGCCCCTTCTATGTACTAAGTACTATTCTAGGTGGCTAAAATAGTCATGAGTGAACCAGACAAAACCAAACGAACTAAGCAAAATAAACAATTAGATGAAATAAACATATTATGGGTGAGATTGTATATTGTTAAGTGAACATAGTCTATTGTGATAGTATATGACGAAATGATAAATACTAAACAAAGAAGGAAAAACTAAACAAGGAAGGGGGCATGGGGTGCTGGGAGGGGTGTGGAGTGCGACTATAGATATGGTGGTCAGGGAAGACCTCCCTGAGAAAGTAATATTGGAGCAGGCTCCAAGCAGATGAAAGAGTGGGCCATATAGATATGTGGAAAGATGTACATTCCTGGCAGAGGGAACATGTGCAAAGGCCCTGTGGTGCCCAGATGGGAGCACATCTGGCAGGTTTGAGGAAAAGTGAAGAAATCAATGAAGCTTGACGGGACAGGAAATGAGGCTCGTCTGAGAGGTAACAGGACCAGGTCATGTCAAGCTCTGTGACAACGTTGGCGTTTGCCCTTTCAGTATCTTAATTCTCCACAAGCTGCAGAGAGGGGCAAGAAAGGGGAAGTTCCAGCCCCAGGCTGGCTGCTCTTACCATGTCACCTTGTCTTGAAGGTAAGAGCCTAGAGAAACCTTCATGGAAGCCCAGCCTGGGCTCTCTTCACCCTGCCTGCCAGGAATCAGTCAAGGCTTCAGGGAAGTACATGCAGCAAGGTCATGGAAAGTGCTCCTGGGAGTCAGGAAGAATTTCTGTAAGGGAGTGAGGAAGTAGGACTGGGCAAAGGGAGATGCTGAGAAGTGATGTAGTGACAACAAAGGCCTCCCCCATCCTGCAGGGAGCTCTGGAGCTGGAATGGCCCTTCAGGGAGACTTTAGGCTGTCCCCAGGAAAGGGACATGACTTGGGGCAATCCCTCCAGCTGAGGATGAGTCCTACGAGGGATTCACAGAGAGCAATCGGCTCCAACCCTCCCAGCAGCTGGCGATTGAGTGCTTCAGTTCTGCAGGAGGCTCTGGCCTACACTCATGACATCCACGTCACCCACCATGTTCGAATCACTCACACCAGGTTGGGCCCCTGACTCTCTTCACACCTCCAGTGAGGGAACCAAGGGGCACTGTTCAACTCAGACAGCTACATGGGAAAATTATCATCGCATAAGGAGAAGCTGCTCAGCCCACAGCTTAGGTGCACCGCATGCGCAAAGTACTTTACCTGAAGGAATGCCAGGCTCCTGGTACTATGCGACGAAGGGTCATTGTGATCCCTCGAATGGTAGTTCCTTCTGTGCTTTGAATATTTGTTCCTTTGAAAACTCATGTTGAAATTTAATCACTAATGCACAGTACTGAGAGGGGTTGCCCTTAGGAGGTGATTGGGTCGCTAGGGCTTTGTCCTCACTAATGGATTAATCCATTCATGGAATAATAGATTAGCGGGTTATCATGCCATTGGGATGGTGGCTTTATAAGAACAGTAAGAGAGACCTGAGCTGGCACTCTCAGCCCCCTGGCCATGTGCTGCCCTCTTCCGCCTCAGGACTCTGCAGAGAGTCCTTACCAGCAAGAAAGCCTTTGACTCTGGGTTTCTTGGTCTCTGTAACTTTTCTTCATAAATTACCTAGTTTCTGGTATTCACCTATAAGCAACAGAAAACAGTCTAAGATAGATCCCCAAAGTTCCCCATGTCCTCATCCCCAGCATCTGGGTATATGGCAAAAGAGACTATGTAGATAAGACTAAGTTAATGACCTTGAGATAAGAGATTAGCTTGGATTACTCGGGGTGGGGGGGTGGGGGTGATATAACCAAAAGGGCCCTGATGAAGGAAGGCAGGAGAGTCAGAATCAGAGGGAGATCAAAAGATGTCACCTTTCTGGCTTTGAAAAAGGAGGGTGTGCAATGAACCAAGAAATTCGGGAGGCCTCTAGCAGTTAGAAATGTCCAGGAAACAGATTCTTCCCTGAAGCTTCTAACAGGAACCAATGCCTTGATTTTAGGACTTCCTAAGACTGTCAGATAATAAATGTGCATCATTTTAAGCTACTAAATTTGTGGTAATTTGTTACAGGAGCAATAGGAATCTAATAGTTGTAACTACTGTGTCAGTTCTGTAAATATTAGCTTTTATCATAATTCATGTAACAATACAAATAGTGTGTATAAACTCTGACACACATAAAATCTTAGTAAGGGTCTGCATCTTTCTTGTTCCTCATACTGAGTTAATTGACATCTTCCTGCAGTCCCCACTATCTGTCCTGATAAGGCTTTTCTGTCCTGTTCTGGGGTTACCAAAGCAGGTATAAATCCCAGTCCACAAAATTAGGAATAAAGAATATCAGTTCTCTATTTTCCACACATCAACTCAGTTTTTATTTAATATCCCTTCTGCTGAATGTCCATCTTTATTTTATTTTATTTTTTTTGGAGACAGAGTCTAATTATGTCACCCTCAGTAGAGTGCCCTAGCATCACAGCTCACAGCAACCTCAAATTTGGGCTGAAGTGATTCTCTTGGCTCAGCTTCCCAAGTAGCTGGAACTAAGATGCCCGCCACAATGCTATTTTTCAGTTGGCGTTCTCATTGTTGTTTGGCAGGCCCAGGCTGGGTTCGAACCCACCAGCTCCGCTATATGTGGCTGGTGCCCTAGCTGCTGAGCTATAGGCACCGAGCCATTTCCTTTTTCAGAAGAAAAAATGATCTTTCTTCTGAAGAAGTTCCTACATGTACAGGCGCAGAAATTTGTGCTGTAATGGCAAATCTCTCCTCCATGCCTATACCCCAGTCCTCTCCCTGGAGGCAGCCAAAGTTATCCACTTCCTGTGTATCCTTCCAGAGAAATTCCACATGGATGGATATGTATTTTTGTATTTTGATTCTAATAGTAGCATATTACACACTCTGTGTGTATTATCACAAACCACTCTCCCATTAAAAATATCTTGGAAAGATTTCCACATAAAGAGCTTCCTAATTTTCTAGCTGCATAGTATTCTGTTGAATGGACATGCTGGTATTTACTTCACCTCCTGGTGGTATTTCGTATATTTTCATTCTGCTTTTTAAATTTCAGGTTAATATGAGGGTACAGATGTTTAGATTACATTGTCTTCATTTCTAAGGTAAAGTTCAAGTCGTAGTTGAGCCCTTCACCCAGGGGGCGTGCTGAACACCCTCACATAAGAGACTAGCTTGGGTCACTAGGTCTAGTGCACATCAGGTGGGATCGCCCAGCCACCCTCCCTCCTTCCCCTTCCCCTCTCCCTCCTTTCTTGTCTCCCTTGCTAGTCTGTACTTATGCTTTTTCTTTCATGTGGGTGTCACTATTTATATACTGGTTTCATATTAGTGTTGAATACAATTGGGTACTTTTTTCCATTCTTGAGATACTTTACCAAGAAGAATGTGTCAAACAAGGCTGCAATAAATAGCCTGCAGACTCATTATTTCGTACATCTGTGGAATAAATTCCCAGACACATATTAGTACACATGGACATAGATGTCTCTAAATTTCCCATCACAGAGATTAATTCTCCGTGTAGAAGATGGTTTGTCTCCCCACCCAACAGATCAGAAATTGATCAAATGTATTTTTGGCACTCTGAGGAAAAGTCTGTGTTATTTTCATTTGAATTAGAAATTTGTATGTGATTGAATCTGAACAATTTTATATGTTTGAGAGTCTTTTGGGTTTTCTGTGAATTGGCTGTTCATTGCCTACGTATCTACCAGGCCCTTGGCCTTTTTCAAATTAATTTGTAGGGAATCTTGTTGTAGTAGAGAAATTTGCCTTTGGTATGTAGCACGAGTTACAAGTATTTTTGCTGGGCTATTTGTCTTTTGTTTCTGATGGAAGCATAAAGAAATTTTTTATATTTATGTATCTAAATTTATCAGAATTTTCTTTTGTGGTTTCTGGGCACAGCGTCATATTTAAAAGCTGTTCTCCATACCAAAATTACGAACGAATTCTCCTATGCTTTTTCTTTAAAATTTTATGATTTATTTTTACATTTAAATATCTGTTCCAGATGGAATTAATCCTGATGTCAGATGCAAATTATACTCAAATTTATTTGTTAATCAGTTATTCCTATGTCATTTAATAAATAACTAGTTGTGCCCCACTTTTGACTTGTGATTTCGCTTTCACTGTTTATTCCATTTCTGCATAAGTTTTTTTCTATTACAGCCTTCCTATTTTTGTTCCATCAATCTTTGTATTTGTTCATATGGTTGCATTATACTGTTTAATTACTTCAGTTTTATAATAATTTTTAATATCAGATAGAACCAATTACCCCATCCTCATTTCTCTTTTTTTTTTTTCAGAATTTTCCTAGCACTCTTACTTGGTTATTTTCCCATGTTGATTTTTGGTATAGTTTGCCAAAAATTATTTTAAAATTATTATTAAAAACTAAGAAAAACCGTAGTGGTCCATTTAAAACATTTTTTTTTCCTGCTGGTCTTTTTTATTGACAATTTATTACATTCACAGATTAGCCTAAAAAAATTTTACATCTTTAGTATGTAGGTTTGCCTACCCAAGGCAGGGGATGCCTTTACAGATGATAAGTTGACAAAGTCTTTTGGGTCCCCTACTACGACATGCAAGTTCTCTTTTCTTTTTTCTCTTTTTCTTTTTACATAGATCTTGCCATTTTTTTGTTTGTTCTTAGATGTTCCCCTGATTTTGTTTCCTCCAATTCTGAAAACACATGGGGCCCTGGTGCTCAGTGGTGGAAAGGTGTTGGGAGGCAGGAGGGCTGGGTCATTGGTCCTGAGTTCCCACAGGTGACAGGGAGAGGCTAGAAGCTGATGTCCCATACCCATGCTCCCTTTGTGTCAGCATCTTGTATCCCCTTCCCAGTGGCACGTGAGTCCCAGTTTCCTGTGTGACCCAGGCAGCCTTCCCTTTCTGGGAATTTGAGGCCTCCCTGGGCTTTTCCAGGCAGCCGGGTCTGTCTCTGACCGTCCAGGACTCACAGCCCAGTGTCCTCTCTGTCCAGTTTGGGGAAAGCCCCTCTCTCCCTCCTGCTGCTTGGGCACTCCCTTGAGCACTTTCTCTGGGGTACTTTGTGAGAGACCAAAGGTCAGGAGATCTCACAGCCCTTTAGACCTTCTGCCCAGCCACAGAGGCTGCTACCTAATCAAAGAGGTGGAGGGAAAAGGGGAAACAGCAGCAAATAAAACAAAAATGCATATTTCAAAATGTCATTGGCCTCCTGTATTGCTGGTTTGAATGTTTGTCCCCTCCAAAATTCATGCTGAAATTTAATGGCCTTTCTAACAGTATGAAGAGGTGACTAGGCCACAAGGACTCCACCCTCAGTGGTGGGATCGATGTGGTTATACAGGATTAGTTTGACCCTTCTTTGCCACCCCCCAAATCTCTCTCACCCATTCACTCTTGATCTCTCGCACCTAGAACTGTATGATGATGCAGCAAGAATGTCCTTGTGAAGTGCTGGCACCTTGATCTTGGACTCTGCAACCTCCAGAACTATGAGCCAATAAGTTTCCGATCATTATAAAAGACCCAGCCTCAGGTATTCAGTTACAGCAGCACAAACAGACTAAGACACTTATCTCCCCCACCCCTCGTCTCTCTTACAAGTCTGTCACCCTTCAGACTCTGCTTTAAGGCATTCCTAAATCAAGAGGCCTGAGACGCACTCCAGTCCTGGGTTCACCCACAGGCTCTCCAAGGTCGAGCTCCTGGAAGCCTTAGGAAGCCACTGGGCAGGGACCAGTGACAGCACCTAGCACAGGGGATAATTCAGCATCTGAGACGAGCAAGGCCAACAGACTCATCATGTTGGACAACTCCAGGGAGTGCTGCTTATATGGAGCCCACGGTCCCTGGTACCTCCTGGAGTTACACAGCAACTCAGTCTGCGATGATTTCACAAACACAAAGCAAGAACTCAACGGTTCCCTCCGACAACTGCTGAGCCTCCCAGTCTCTTATTTGAGCATTATGCTTTATCAACAGCAAGAAAGAGCCCCTTCCCTCCTTTCAGCTCTTAGAATTGTCTATAGGATAGGCAGAAGAAGGATTACTATTTGTGTTTTAGGGAAGGGAGACAGTCACCACACTGGAAGGAGCTGATGCCAGGATGTGGTGGGCCAAGGAGGGGGTCCGATCAGCCTGGGGCACGCAGCTGGAAAATAACAATAACCACAGATAGCAAGAAACACAACCATCTTCACAGCACCCGTCACATCCCATTTTCTTGTTCTTTTCTTAGTGTAGTCATTCTACTGTCTCCTCATACTGGAAGTTCAGGTCCAAGAGAGGAGAAATCTCCTGCCTTGTTCACCATGTTGTCCCCAGAACCTATCCCTGAGCCTGGCATGAGATTGGCCAGTGCTTCTTAAGCATTTGCTGAATGAATGAAAGAGTAAGTGGCCAATTATAGCCGGTGTGACTTATGAAACATATTCTCATGTGATCCAATTAACTGTTGCTGCCTAACAAACCACAACTTAATGGCTTGAAACAACCATGTGTTGTTATTCCTTACAGTTCTATATATTGACTGGGCTTTCGACGTGGTCTACACTTGGGTACTTGGGTGCAGTCAGACTGAGCAGAACCTCCATGGTAGCTCCCTCACAATGGCTGGATGCTGACACATGGCCACTCGGCATGACTTGCTCTTGAGAGTGTGATGGCTGGATGCCAGGAAGAAATGCTCATAGCACAAACATTTCAGGAGATCTGCACCTTATCACATCCGTCTTCAGAAGTTCCAGAATACCACGGATATCTACATCTATTGACCAACTGAATCGTTAAGACCAGTCCAGATTCAAGAAATGGGAATTAGGCTCCACTCCAGATGTGAGGAGCAGCACCTGGGAATGAGAACAGAAGTAATCAACCTATTTTCCAGGAGAGGAAGCCTCAGTTTTTTAGAAGCCTTGCCAGGAGTGGACTCAGCCTCAATCTATGGTTTAGAGCAGCCGTTTGACATGCTAGATCCCAAGTCCAATAACAACAGTGCAATCTACTCACACACACATTTTAGGATTAGCTGAAACCTGGGCAGACTTTGTTTAAAGCTCCACCTCAAGATTGAAACTCACGCATCTGGTTGCAAAGACTCAACCACCCTCTATACTCTGGCCTCAGGCATATTGTTAATGAAGGACATGGGAAGGGGTGTTTGGATTTCTCTTGTAGCCACGCCTCCCCCGTTTGGTAGATGGAGATATTGTGCTTAAAGTAAAGCATTAACTTGGGGTTCCAGGATCATTGTCTCTTGCTATACTCTGTTTGCCAAACGCAGGGTGGGAAATAAAGGGCCTTAGGGTCAAAGACCTGGGTTCAAATCTACGCACTGACACTTCTGATCAGGGTAGCTCCAGGCCACTGAGTGGAAGTGCTTTGTATGTCTGGAGGGCTGGGGGCCAGATCCCCAAAGGCGAGTGAGATGAGAGGGAGGCAGGGTCCTCACCCAGAGAGGACAGCTCCCATGCGTTATGGCCACATGGGCCTGGGCCCCAGTGTGCTCATGTCTGCCCATCCTTAAAGAGAAGCCTAAAATTCTTTTCTTTTTTTTTTTTTTTGTTTTGTTTTGTTTTGTTTGGTAAAATGTTGCCATTTTTAAAATACTATGTAGGTCAAACACAACTTCACTGTAGGGTGCAAGGCTTGCAGGCTGCCAGGTCCCAGCTTTGCACTAAAATAATAAACAAGAAGTTGGAGCCCAACCCAAGCCCACCATCTGTTAGTGTTAGCTATGGGGTTACCTTTTTTTTTTCTTTTCCCAAGAATACAGGATCCCCCTGGAAGTCATTATTCTCTCTCCCTTGCATTGTGAACTTGGGTTTCTTCTGAACATGCTCAGCTCATATGTAGGTAGTTGATATCACAAAGCCCAGACCATAGAGAAAGACCCAGGTAACTTTGTACATCATTTTGAATCTTCTTGTCTAGAACCCACTCCACTATATGCAGATTTAAGAGAATCCTTTTCATATTCAAAACTTAAAAAGTACAATTAACCAGTGCAAGTTGGAAACCAATATACCACTTCCTAACTCTATTAATCCTCTATGATCTGGCTTTGGTTAAAGGAATTTCCCTTCAGCAATGCCTTTCTACAGTAAATATTATATAGGAAAGGAGATGTTCCTTATATGTGGAAAGTGATTATAGGATCTCAGCCTGAGGACCCAACTGGAGGAAGAAAGAGAAAAGAGGGTGTTGGCATGAGACGGGCAATCCTCCCCCCACTAGCTTCCATGGAGGCTGCTAGACTATCCATTCACGAGTTTTTATGTTCCCGAGGGTCCCATACATTCACATGCGCTAGTCCAATCACATAAGATTTCATGTCTAGGAGATATGCATCCACCTGGAAAGCCCAGGTGACGTGTTCAAAGTTCTATAATTCTGCAGTCCCCAACTCCCAGGCCAAGAACCGGGACCAGCCCCTGGCCTGTTAGGAACCAGACCACACAGTAGGAGGTAAGGAAGGAGCAAGTGAGCAAAACTTTATGTGTCTTTGCAGCTGTTGTCTATCACCCTCATCACCTCCTGCCTGATCGAGGGTGACATTAGATTCCCACAGCAATGCCAACCCTACTGTGAACTGTGTATGGGGGGATGTAGGTAACTTGCTCTTTATGAGAATCTAATGCCAGATGATCTGAGTTGGAGCTGAGGACATGAGCAACACACTTCAGGTGTTACTGCCTCCCATCACCCCCAGATGGGACCACCCAGTTGCAAGAAAACAAGCTCAGGGCTCCTACTGGTTCTGCATTACGGCGAGCTGTATAATTATTTCATTATATATTACAGTGTAATGATAACAGAAATAAAGTGCATAATAAATGTAATGTGCCTGAATCGCCCCCAAACCATCTCCAAGCCCCACTCTACCTCCAGTCTTCCACGAAGCCATACCTGATGCCAAAAAGGTTGAGAACCACTGCTGTAATTGAGTAGTAGCAGCTGGGATGGACCCATGTTTCCCAGTCCACAGCTCCCTCCCGTCTAACAAGCTGACACACCCTTCTTCAAAGCAAAACATACCTTGACCTGATTTGGGTTGGATGGTATCATTTAGACAAGTCATTCAACATTAAGACTATGCTGGATATTAGGTCTTAGATGCAACCACAGTAACCTAAACAGGTGATAGCGTGAGCCCCGGGGAGATCCCTGGCTAGTAAGAGCAGACACAGGCAAATGACGTCATAACATGTCCATGACAAGAAATGCAAGGCTTTGCCTGTGGTCAAATTAATAGCAGTAGCATCTTCACCACAAAAAGAGCATACGGGCATAGTTATACATGAGGTAAAAGAAATCCATGTGTATGTCCATAGCCCACACTCAGAGGGCCAGGGCAGACAGGAGCCTGCCTGCAAGGCCAGGGTGGAGGTCCACCAAGATGCAATAATTAAAGGGACCGAGGGCTTTTATTCCTCAGAGGTGACAGCTGGCCTTGGGTTCCTATGCCTGAAGGGATGGATAAGAAAAAGGAGTAGACAACTCCCAAAGGTCCCAGATGTGGGCCCCGGCAGTGTGGCAGAACCCTACAGAGAAATACTCAAATCTACAGGAATGCCCTGGCCAATACGCCAGCCACTGGCCACTACTGGCTATTAAGCTCTGCAACAGACATTTCCTGTAACAGTGAAATAAATACACAGGAATTTGAAGACAAAATGAAAAAATGGGCAAAAGAATATAAACTACCTCACTGATTGTTTTTATGTAGATTACATGAGGTCTGACAATTAACTTTCCAAACTCATCCTACAAAAAGTGCAACATACCTTATTGCTGAGTATCACTACGTCACCTTCAAATTATTCCCCTTTGGAAGCCACACACAGATGCCAGTGCCTAGTCCACCCTTCAAAGCAATTTTGGAACTCTTTTTTCTGGAATAGTCATCAGAGCTTTTGAGGTCTGACAATTAAGTTTGCAAATTCATCCTAGATAAAGTGCTCAGTGAGAGCAGGAGTCACTTTGGGACTTGCCCATTTCAGAATCCAGCCCAGAGCCTAGCAGACAATCAGAAATAATTTATAGAATCAATTGACAAAATCAATCTTTTCAGCCTGAGGGTCCCAGAGGTAGGACAAGCCATATCTGAAAGTCTTGTGGGAAAGAGCACAGAGCAAGGCTCTGGAGTCAGAAACTTCAAAGTCTTCTTTAATTTTTTTTGAGTCCGAGTTTCACTCTGTTGCCCAGGTTAGAGTGCCATGAAATCAGCCTAGCTCACAGCACCTCAAACTCGCGGATCCAAGGAATCCTCTTGCCTCAGCCTCCCAAGTAGCTGGGACCACAGGCACCTGCCACAATGCCCAGCTAATTTTTTTCTATTTTTAGCAGAGACAGGGTCTTGATCTTGTTCAGGCTGGTCTCAACTCCTGAGCTCAAGGGATCCTCCTGCTTCAGCCTCCCAGAGTGCCGAGATTACAAGTGAGAGCCACTGCACCCAGCTGATTCCACATCTTGTTACAGAGTGCTTCCAGCAAGTGGCGTCGTCATAGCCGCTTCAGCTTTTCTTGTAAAATGAGCAAATGGACACTTACCCTAGATGATCTCCTAGAGTTGGTAGGTTAAAGTTTCAGCTCCTCCATAGTACATGGCCTTGGGTAACATATTTTAGGTCTCTGAGCCTCAGTTTTCTCATCTGCAAGATCAGTAGGAGAGCGGCACCTGCCTCTGAGAATGCGTTTAGGAAGTGAACAAAATAACACACATCCAGCATCCAGCATCTGGGAAGGTCTCTTCATTAGCACCCTCGGGGGCTTGCTGGGTGCGCAGAGAGAGAGCTGCAGCCTACAGAGCACACAGAAATTCACAGTTCCTCTTGCACTTTCTGACAATGCCAGGGCAGAGCTCACTGCTAGGCCGGGCCCTGGAAGTTTATGAGACCCCAGAAAGGCAGAGAAGGTCCAGAGCATTATTCTTTCTCAAACTCTTTACAAGCAAGACAGCGGAAGGGTGGGGGCGGGTCCGAACATACCCTCAGGACTAACAATGCTGCTGGCAGCTTCCTAAGGCAGGGACGGGTGTCCAGAGCTTCCCTGGCAGCCTCTGCAGGGCCATCCTTTGGACCCATCAGGAAGTGTTGGAAGAGCTTCAGTGGCCTTGTGGGAGATGGTCATTATTAAACACAGGTGTCTCCTTGGTTCAGTCTCTAGCAGCTAACCCTGCCCACATGGTTGCCTCATAAACATCTGCTGGCTGGCTGTCTCCGGCCTGATAGAGACCTGGGGGGGGGGGGGGGGGGG